>OLKM01001154.1:5000-20000 GCA_900291075.1 Melanogrammus aeglefinus | reverse complement strand
GACATGGTGGATTTAAGGTGGAGCTAGAAGGAGAAGTCTGTGGCAAAGGTTTGATCCATTGTGCTTCTGTCTCTCTGTCTCTCTGTCTCTCTCTCTCTCTCTCTCTCTCTTCTCTCTCTCTGTCTCTCTCTCTGTCTCTCTCTCTCTCTCTCTCTCTCTCTCTCTCTCTCTCTCTCTCTCTCTCCCTCTCTGTCTCTCTGTCTCTCTCTCTCTCTCTCTCTCTCTCTCTCTTCTCTCTCTCTGTCTCTCTCTCTCTCTCTCTCTCTCTCTCTCTCTCTCTCTCTCTCTCTCTCTCTCTCTCTCTCTCTCTCTCTCTCTCTACCTCTCTTTTCCCGCTGCATAGGCAGATTAGGTTGAGTGGAGGGAGGAGGGGGGAGAGCTAATGGTTTGATTAACTGGCTCTGGTGGCTCGCGACACGCCTCTCAACCAGAGTGAGTTTGTCACACGGGACGGAGATTGATTGGACCAGCATTATGCACGCACGCACGCACGCACGCACGCACGCACGCACGCACGCACGCACGCACGCACGCACGCACGCACGCACGCACGCACGCACGCACGCACGCACTGCACGCACACACCTCTCAGGCTCTCTATGTCGCTCTCTCTGTCTCTTTCTTTCTTTCTTTTATACATAAAAGTTTGTATGTAAATTTCCTTCTTTTTGAAAGCCTCATAATCAGACAGTTGAGCAAATATTCGAATAAATAAATCAAATAATACAGTTGAGTAATATTCGGTACGTTTCCGTCAAAAAGGAAGTGTGTGATTAGCCAATCGTCGGCCAATCAAACAGTTGACTTTTGAAAACCTCATCCAAGGTCACCAAGAATCCCCAGGAAGCGAACAGGCAGCACTTTTCCCGGTGTTAAGTGGCTTCACCCCACCGAGGTGTTAGAGCACCCCATAATATTTTCCCCGTCCCTCACAGCATTATTTAAACCCTTCCAATGACACGACTTTATCACTTCCTGTTTCTAATGGAGCCAGAGGCTAGCCCGCGGCGTCTGCAACAGATAATGTCCCTTGTTGGGTTGCTAGTGTAATATTTAATGTTGGTCCGCTACCAAAATAAGCTAAAAAGGATTACGGACAGACACGTACGCCAAATCTATTACGATACACTGCGAAGCACTACCAGGATGTACTCAGACTGTATGTTTGTAAACAGCACTCAGGTTTGATGCGTACGCTCGGCTCTTTTTCTCCTTTTTTGTTTGCTGGAGTTCCGTAGCAGAAGCACAACCCTTATGGCCCTGGAATGTGAACTACAGCGTTACTACAGCGTTGCTACAGCGTTACTACAGCGTTACTACAGCGTTACTACAGCGTTACTACAGCGTTACTACAGCTCGATGCGCTTTCGCAATGAATCCGTCTTTACGGAGATATTCCTGAAGGAAAGCGGATCATTTTCGCCCGTGCGGACGGGGCCTGAGTGTGTAATGTATTCAGGGCGGAGGGATGATCCCAGAGCACATGGATGGCTGAAGAATGGCTGCTCAAAGAGAGCTGGGGGTGGGGGGCGGGGAGGGGGCTGCGGCAATGAGTGGACTTCTTCTTCTGCTTCTTTATCTGCTCTCTGGCGGGGAGGGGGGTACAGTGAGTAATTGATTGTGGCTGGAGGACCGCATGCTTGCAGGGCTCAGGGGCTGGGAGGCCCTCCTCAGGGGCCCCTCAAACAGAGAAATGGTGACCTAAAGACACCGGCTCCTTCTCCTCCAACAGGAAGATCACAGGAGAGGAGAGAGTGAATATGAACACACACCTTCTTTGGGAGTGTGTGTGTGTGTGTGTGTGTGTGTGTGTGTGTGTGTGTGTGTGTGTGTGTGTGTGTGTGTGTGTGTGTGTGTGTGTGTGTGTGTGTGTGTGTGTGTGTGTGTGTGTGTGCGTGCGGGGGGGGGGGGGGGGGGGGGGGGCTAAAGGAGGCCCTTCCCTGGGAGGAGGTCCCGGGACGGGTCTGAACTGCAGCAATATAACCCTGACACACACGCACACACACACACACACACACACACACACGCACACGCACACGCACACGCACACGCACACGCACACAGACACAGACACAGACACAGACACAGACACACACACACGCGCACACGCATCCGCACACGCACACGCATGCACACACACACACACACACCCCCACACACACACACGCACACGCACACCCACACACACACTGGTGGAAACCATTTCAACAACAGGCCGTACCCCATTGAAACCTGGAGCGACAGACACTCCAGGTTGGCTCTCGCAACTGGTGTAGGATCGGGCTAACGTAAGGCCTGACTCCTGGGAAGGTTGGACTGCTCCTCGTTTGCATTATTGCTGAATTGAGTGGCAGGTAAAAAGATAATGTGGTGTTATTGCGTTCATACATGTAAGGAGACACACACTTCTGTATTAATGACTTGTTATTTACAAAGTGTAAGACACTTACGCTGGACTCCTTTGAACTTCTTTAGTCCTTTGACGTTAAAGCTTTGACCTTTATGAAGCATTCTATTTTCAAGACTTTTATTTTGAAATCAGGCCACCTGCATCCTGTACAGCAACATAATGATCCCAGATCAGCGATGGAGAAAAAAGAAAACAGCCCTAACCTAGATCTTATTTTCCCCTCTGCTGTGGCGCGCTGTGGTCTCAGATCAATACCAGGGGGAAAAAATGAAACACAAACAAAAAAAAAATCAAACATCTTTCCCTCTTCTAAAGAAATAAAGAAAATGTTCCCGTTCTCCTTCAGGGAAGTTGGGAAGCAGTCACAGGGCATCAAGCAATGGCTTCCACATGGACTCACGCAGACACGCACACACGCACACACACACACACACACACACACACACACACACACACACACACACACACACACACACACACACACACACACACACACACACACACACACACACACACACACACACACACACACACATTTTTTGTGGTTCTTTATAAACATATAGTAGTTGGATGATTTTCCAAGATGCCCCCATTCTCTTTTATCTATAGTTTGGGAAAAGTGGGCCCTGAAAAACTTTACAAGATTAGATTACCATTTCCTCCTCCTCCTCCTACTGTTATCTCCTCCATCCGTTCTGTTTTTACCTGTCTTCTCTCTCTCTTTTTCTCTTTCTAATTGTTCTAGCCGGTTTAAATCTCTTAAAGCTGGTTTAATCTGCCTTGCCATCACAGAGCATTTCAATTAGCTAAATGGCTTTTCTATAAGCAATTGTTGCATAATCCTTATTGATTGACACCAGTGATTTAGACCCTTACCATAGTACTTTCATTGATGAGTTTAAATTAGGTTTGATGCTGTATCTCATGATTCATGCAATTTGAACTGTTCTCTACTATTAACTATTAGGTGTTACACAGTTTACACAGAGAAAGGTGATAAAGGAGCAGTCAGGGATTAGACGGTAAAGATGCAGGTTATTAAGAAACGGGTAGGAGACAAATAGCACAGAGACAGGTCATTGAGGAGCAGGTAGGGGTTAGACAGTACAGAGGCAGGTCATTTGGGAGCAGGTAGGGGTAAGACAGTACTGGGACAGGTCATTTGGGAGCCGATAGGGTGTAGGGCGTCCTTCTCAAGAATGTCCATGTAGTTAGTGGACAGGGTTGATATTGGGTATCAAACGCAGAACCGTTTGACTGAGCCAAACATCCCCATGGCCACTACGCCATCCTGCGCTGCTAGCATTGGAGATACAGTACTATAACATCCTCACATTCATTGGGACAACCCTAAACAAAGTGATTCCACAAACAGCCCACTTGCTGTATACAGTTCCAGCTGTGAGGGTTTGGGGGAGATTAGGACCCAAACTCCCACTTCTCAATATGTTTTTCTTTCCCGTCCACCTTTCCCATCAATCTTTCCTCTTGTCTCGTTTCTAAACTCAATCACAGGATGGGAGTGAGTGGGAGGTTTTGTAATTCTCCTCATTTAAACGAGCATGTTTACATGATATTATTTTGAGCACTCAGACCTAACGTCGGCTAGTACTGTGTAGCGCTGAACGAGTAGTTATTTCTGGCATTGTGCTGTTTTTTGTGCAGCATTATAGATACAGCGAGCAAAGCGAGCATGACAACCTATAAGGAGTCAGACGTTTTGTACTCCTTCATGAACCGTTCATCTGTCTTTCAGTGAGGGAAATGATTTCCCTCCTTAGCGCAAAAGGGATTAACTAGTCGCAGTCCTGTAGGCCAGACACAATGTCTAGACGTAATGATTACATACTCTCTTTTTCTGTTGGCACTTTCATCTAAATCATTCACAAAACAACTATAACAGAGCTATATAGAAGCTACAGAACACATTAAATATATATATATATATATATATATATATATATATATATATATATATATATATATATATATATATATATATATATATATACTGTATATACACTCAATAATGTGTGTTAACTGTTAAAACACAGCTGAAAGGAATTATGTCCTTTCCCCTCAGGGGCAGACATTCTGGGACGGATAAAACAAGAGTGGAATTAGATTGTTCCATGTTTAGCTTGGGAGCTTCCACCTTTGAATGTTGATGGAGGGAATGGAATTCTGAAATATCACACACACATGGGCACGCATGTGTGTGTGTGTGTGTGTGTGTGTGTTTTTCGAGCTCCTTTCGGAGGTCCTCCCTGCTCCAGATGTCCACCAACTAAAAGGGTGGCATCCAGGGGCTAGGGAACGTTTTAGACCAGAGGGAAGGTGTCTTTCTCAGGGACAGCGCACGAAAAGTCCCCCCCCCCCCCCCCCGGGTTCAGTTGGCTTGAGCCAGACTGCGTCTATAAAGTCCCAGCTTTTGGAACTGTTCTTCTTAAGGGATGGTTGAGTTAAAAAACGAAACTACAGTCTTAATGGACACATTTTGTGGCCCTCGTCTCTTCATCCCCGAATATTTCTGTCAGCTCGTCAGCATGTTAGATTCAACAAAACTAGTTCTGGCAAATGATATGGATGTTTGCAGTGAAGCCACAAGAGGCGTTTCGTGGTGGTTTGATCACCCAGACTGGCACAATCCTTTAATCCTTTACTATCATTGACCTTTTTCTTTGCTGTAACATTAAGCAGACGTTTCTTTATGATTCTTGCCGAGATGGCCAAATAAAATGGCGCGATGGCTTTGCTAACAACAACAAGCAGAGGAAGAAGAGGCCAGCAGGTGGTGCGTGGAGGTGGATACGGTCACACAGAGAGCGGATGAAGGGATGTTTCCCATCCACAGCAGGCAGCCGGCACTAATTCCACCCAACAATAGCATGAAAAGCTCTTCAGTCAAAGCATTATAAACTCTGTGGCATACAGGGGGTATAGCCCTCGAGGAGGGAGGGGGGGAGGGCTTTGGTGTGTGTTGGGTGAGTTCCCTTCTTCACAAAAGTTGGGGCCCGCATATACAATCCATTAAATCTCACACTGCTTATCATACAGGCCACATCTGTGATTTCAATCTGTTCATGATGAATGTTTAATAATGACAGGGGTAAAGGAACAGAAACAGTATAACCGCACTCAACAGGCAGCCCCCTATGATCTGAAAGCCAACGTTATAGAGTCCTTCAGCACTTTCTTAAGGGGTCCCAGAGCCTCATTCTGCCTCCAGGTGTTATGGAGTACTTTCAGAACACGTCTTCCATATCGGACATCGCTGTTCTACACTTTTCTGTGGACGAGTGCAGGTCTACATCTGCTCTGATGTGACCATACGCTAAAGCGTAACCTTCAAACTCGCTATTTTATCAACTCTTCAGCTGAAATTTTTTTACAACATTGGCTATAGGCGCATTTCCACTGGAGGTTGCTGGTCGGTCTGCAAAAGTGCGGCAACCACTGCCAAAGTGTGCGTGATCCGGACTAGGCTGTATTGAGCAGTACCCGTCTCGCAGAAAGAAGTCCTCCGTTGGGTCACTGAGACGCCTGAAAGGGTGCCAGCAAGTTCGAGCTACACACGCCGTCCATTGATTCGTCGACAGAATCGCACTTACGTGACACAGGGGAATAATATCAAACAAACACATTACCCGTGAGGTATTTCTGGACAACGGTGAACTCTGTATCATTGATGAGAGACAATTTTGTAAAATGCCAAAAGAAAAATTTGGGTGGACGTCCTTCTTGGACATCATACATTCTTGCTCTTTGTTCTTTGTGCGCGTTCTTCTTTCTCCTTGGATTTACTAGCAAGCTACATTGTGTTGGGCTGCTATGAGATCACAATGCTTATGTAGCTGCCGCGGCTATCGCCATACGGCTTAAAGCTTAAACCCCGCCATAAGGGTACTGTCGGCAGTTAAAACACGAGGCGTAACTGAGCCGGGCTATACCGCACCGTCACTACTGGGCTGACGCGTGCTGGGTCCGAAGCGTACCCGCCGGTGGAAAAACGGCATTAGTAGTTGCGTTTCCTTTGCTCCAATTCTGAAAATCGTCGTCAATGGCCCAAAAATCTTTTTGTCGGAAAATAGCGTTGCAGTTGTGGACCGAACATTTTTTTTCAACCAGTGTATGAAGCAGTACACTATTGTGATAAAGAAAAACCTTCTGGAAGGTGACTAAGACTCCCCTAGGGAGGGAGTGTATCTTGTTCTGGAAGGATGTGAGTGATCATGAATGCTGCAGAGCGGTCGCAGGCTAATCACTTGGTCAGTAGGGGGGGGGGGACACTGCTTTAGAGAGGCAACTAGACCCTGGTATCTGGGGACCAATCGTGCTGCGTGTTGTTGGCAACTTTAACCCATTAAGTCATCATAAAACAGACGTCATGTTGTGTCGTTTTCTCATGTTTCGCTTTTCAAACACATTGGTCGTGATCCACGCAGCACCAATTTACTTTAGTGAATTACACTAAATAGCATTCAGATGCTGGGCTTTGATGGCAGCATTGCCTTTTAAGCCTTAAAATTAGGGGAAAAATGTGTGCACACTCCCAGCTCAAACTCAAGAATGATCTCCAGTCTGGATCTCTTGGTTGCAATGAATCGTCAACCTCCCTGACTTCCCAGACTGTGTTTGTGTGTGTGTGTGTGTGTGTGTGTGTGTGTGTGTGTGTGTGTGTGTGTGTGTGTGTGTGTGTGTGTGTGTGTGTGTGTGCGTGTATGTGTGTGTGTGTGGGGGGGGGGGAGTTATCCCAGTGTCCTCCCACGACGGACGGGGCCCAACACACAGAAGAGGGGGGGTGTGGCGCACCAGTGGAGACAGGGATGGGAGAGGGGGAGAGAATAGCGCAGAGAGCGCCAAACAGAAAGTGATCTATCAGTTTTTAGCTAATGAACTGGCAACTGTTCAGAAGAGGCGGGACAAGCCCCCCCTACCCCCCCCTTCCCACCCCCCTGTCATAGCCGGGGTCGTCTATATTAACGGGTGGGTCGGATACAGACGATAATCCCCCCAGAGTTGTTGGATTTGGGTTTGAAAACGTTGTGGAAACTCAGCAGGAAGAGCGTTGCTAATAATGATGGATGTCTTGTTGGCGCTGAAACGGGATCCTCGGCTCGCTACGAAACCGTCTGCTCGCCGAGCGCAACCCACTCGCACGGGAAGACGGGCCGCAACGCGAGCCCGCCCGCGCCCGGACCCCCCGCTGGCAACGGACAACATTGGCGGTTTTGTTTAGTTGTTTTCTTTTTGTGTAGGCTACTGTGTACTGGGGGAGAGTTTGGTTGACATTATCGTAGCGTCCCGCTGTGTTGTTTTCAATGGATTCCAACACAATATTTGACTAGATGCTTCGTCAATGAAAGTCTTACAATCACAGTAGGCCTATTTGTCTTGCGAAACGAGACACAACCATGAAGACTTGAGTAAAATAATGTCTTGATGTAACGAGACCGCAGCTAGCTAGAACCTAAAGTTCCCCAAACGCGCCAACCGCCAGTACCTATAGCTCTTCCTCCCCCACCCTGGGACCTCCGTTTCCTGATCAGGGAGTTTCCCCCCCTCTGCGTCTCTTAAATTACCGTTTGGGGGGTGGTTCTCAGCCTTGCTCTGTCATGGCCATCAATCAGGCGAAAGCAGTGCATGATGGGAGATCAGCAGCATAGGGTCTTGCAGTATGGTTCTAATAGAAGGAAGAACCAGAAGGGCGGATTTGAATGATGTTAACTTAACACCATTTGCAGCCTTTTAAGTACATTTATGTATGCATGTTTGTGCAGAGATGTTGGTGCTGTCTTGGTAATATTTGCACCGATACCTTCCAGGAGACTGCTCCTGTTAGCTTAGCCTCATCTGGCTGTTGACAGTATGACTCAATTCTGGTCAGTAGGCTAATGACTGTAAGATACTAATTGTTGGCAGGATGTGCTTTGTCTTGCAGTAGATGGTAATGTGTGTTCGAGCTAATTAGCCACAGAACCAGGCCAAGCAGGAACAGAATTAAGGTCAGGAAAAATGCATATCATTATTAATCTCCTTTTCCCCCCCTCAATCTTTTCTAAATAAGTCGATTCACTGCTCATAACAAAGTCATTAGGTATTTTCTTTTTTAAAGATGAATCACTGATAAAAACATCATCAAATTTAATTATAGTGTGTTCAGTCAGCGCTAAACAAGAACGATGTCTTTACTTAACTTTGGAACATTTGTGTTTTTGTAGTGCACAGAGCTTATGTCGCTAACACAAACGGCTATTATAACGCTTGACGTGATTGAGCAACGGTACTCATAGCACGTGTTATTAATTGTCGCAGGTATTTAGGTCATCAAATGCAGGCTTTATATTAGGTGTTACCTCATGCTGGGAGCTTTGTCTAAATGTTAATTCTGGCAACAAAAACGATTCAGCTGTGGAAGAAGTTGACTCTTTTTCGAACATCCTTCGGCGCACAATTTTATTTACAATATTTAATTTGGTAGGTGCTTCAATCCAAAGTGACATATAAACATCTCATTAAGGAGTACGTGGGGTTAAAAATTGGCTCCGGAAAGGGGTTTGAACACAGAACCTTTAGGCTGTGGACCAAAACACCTTCAGCGCTAACCTGTCAGGTCTTTTGTTCAATAGATTGATTAATAACACAATGAGCAATAATAGTACCTCATGTTCAATCTCAATTTCACAAATCCTTCGTCCAAAACCAACTCCAAAACTGATTCCAAAAACGCTCAACTCCAAACAAAATGCCATTGCATTCTGCTGGGACGGTTTCATTGTGAGTGCTTGGCTTCAGTTCCCCAGGTGGAGATGAGAGCTGTTGGTCAGCGCTTCATTGTGTGTCCGGGTTCATTCTTTCTCTCAGCGTTTCATCGGGACACACTGTGCTGTCCGAGAGGGGGGCCCATCCCGTTCCCATTCAGAGGTTGAACTTTGCGGATCAAAAGGTGTCAGGCGAAGGCGGGGTTGGAGAATAGAACATAACCACCACCGCCGGTAACACCTTCCCCCTCAAACCCTCAATTCTCAGCTTTGGAGCTATGGAGCCTCAAACTATCCCTGCGATGCAGTTCTGCTGTTTTGTCCCCTTGATAAACTTTGCATCTTGGAAGCCACCTAGTAAAATTTAAATTCAATACTTTATAAATATTTTGTGATTTTAACCTAGTTGACAGAGTTGTTCAGGGGCCTTGGTTTCCGTAGTAAATAAGGTGGGTCATGACGTCATTCAGAGGCGTCCACATTTTCAGAAAACAGTTGTAGTTCCAGCTCAAGCCACTAGAGGCTGCTACTGAAACAAAGTGCATACTGCAGGTTTAACTTAAATAGGTTTACTTTGACTTTAACTAAAATCTTAAAATGGATGCAACAATGCTACCCAATTGAGGTAACCTAAAATTATTGATATGAAGAGTGAGAGTCTCTCTCCTGACAGGAGTCTTTGGTTTCTTTGATCGTTTACCTTTTGTAACCTTGCGCGAGGCTGGAGGTAGGGTAGGTCAGCCAGGACTCCTGTCAGCCAGGACTCCTGTCCGGTCAGCATCCGAGCCCAGCCGAGCGGGACAGAGTGGTACATGGTGAGGCTCGTGTTCAGCGAGAGATGGCTCTATCTGGGGAAAAAAAACGAAATAGACATTATTCAGTCTCAGCAAATCGTCGTGACTGAGTTGCATGTTCCACATGACGACTCACAAACATGCTGCGCAGCACTTGTGGACTCGTGAAGCGGGCTGAAAATCTATTTTTACTCCATCGGAGGATCCATGGGACCCTCCCCCCAAACCCCAAGGGGGGACGGGGAAGGGGACACTGGGAGGTGAGAGCGGACCACCAGAAAGAGACCTCCCTCCATCGTCCCAGCGTCGTCGTCAGCTTCAGCCAATCCGACGCCAGGGAGGCATTAGCTGGGGGACAGATTAACCGCGTTATCCGGAACATTCCTCAGCTCCAGGAGTTTGCCGCCCGTCCGCCGCCCCAACATCTGTCCACCGCCGGAGAGGCCCTTCAACTAGGGCCCCCGCCTCGTTAAAAACACACTGACGAGAAGCCTGCGCACACGCCGTAATGTGTGAACGGCACGCTCGCTCCATCACAGGTGCTATTCGTGTTTCCTCTAAACCACTCAGGGCGGTTTCGGCACCAGGCCACCCCCGCCCCATCCCCCTCAAACCCCCCATGTCCTACCAACGAGCTGCACCCCTATTGCAGTGTGGAGGAGCAGAACTGGGTCTTTGTTTAATTTACAAATGGCCTATTGGTAGTGATTACCCATTCAGCTCTCCCAGACCCGGGGTAGGACATAATCCCCGGCGCCCCCCTACAGAGGGTGCCCGCGGGGTAATATGGATGTTAGCAGAGGCACGCGGTGACAGTCCCCCCGAAGCCACTGTTTAATTCATCGTGTTTTAATTATCGCCCTCGCGTTCCCGACGGCGACGGCTGCTACCCACCCCCCCCCCCCCTTCCCTCGCGACAGCATGCCTTTTATCATTGGGCGCCGTCCACGAGATAATAAACTTCTGCTTTAAGGTAATTACTTAATCTGGACAAACGTGTGTGTTAAGCAGTGCTATTAAGCGAGCAGGTTATAAATCAGTGCGGCATCGCTAGGTGGGTGATTACCCGACACGGCAATCACTCTTGAGGGCCCTTGTGGTCTTCTAAGCACCGGAATTACACAAACAGCATGCGAACATCGCGCCGCCGCCGCCGCTACGTAGCGCAAATGCCTCCTAGGTTTATTGTTGTCAACCGTCGCAACTGTCTGCACTCTGACTGGCTGGCGCATGGCAGCCATTAGCGATTAGCGAGCGCTAACTGGCCGCCAAACTGACGCCAAACAACATCCTCTGTTGGATGGACTGAAAAAGAGAATTGTAGGAGGGACTGATGAGTGGATTGATGTATGGCTGAGGGAGGAGTGGATGGGCTGAGCCAGTGAGGGATGCAGTGTATTTAACTGGAAAGGTATATGAAATGTTTTCTGGGAAGCGCTACAGTGGAGGAAGATATTTACTAGGAGTGGACAAATACCATATTTTTTAAGGCTGATAATGAAGTCCAGTGTGTTGTATGAAACATCAACATGGTGGCTCTCATCTTCGAAAAGATCTCAAAACGGGTTTATTTGTTTAATGAGCACATCGGTGATATTGTAGCTTTGGCCAGATTCACTTACGTATTTATAAAACAATGGGAAAGCCTTGAGGACTATTACGGTTGAGGAAAGGTACATTCTCCATCCCTGGGCCATTGACGACGTCAAATACAATTCTGTGGGATTATGTGTTATTCATTCAAATCGTATTTTCCGTATTTTATTTTTTTCTCCTGGATGACATCACTCACTCTGCGGTCATTAGCACAAAAGAGGCCGCCGAAGCCTCCTTTGAAGAACACACGCAATTATGGGCCCATTACATCATGCCCCTCGCTCCACGGTGATCACATGGCCCGTTACACGTTTTACGGCCCAAACTTTAGACTCTCCCGAGCGCAAACTTTGAAGATGCGCGGCGTGGAGTGATGCAACATCGCAGCCGTTCCTCCTCCGCTTGTTTTTCTGCTGTGTGGGTATATGAGAGGTGGAGGCGAGGATGTGTGCGACTATAAAGAACAGTTGTACGCACGCAGCAAATAAAAGATAAATAAATGTTAGCAGGCAAAGACTTAATAGATGGCTGGGGTGTAAACTGCAGCCAGGAGGAGGAGGAGGTGGGGGGGGGGTGTTTGACGACTGCAGACCCCAAGGGGGGAGGGGAGGGGAGGGGAGGAAGGTTTTTTTTTTGGGGGAGGTGAGGAGGTGGGGGAGCCGGGCGTGCGGCGAATCAGGTAAAATTACCTCTTGAACTCTCTTGAGCGCTCGCCTTTTGTTCTTCCTGTGGCTCCGGGAACAATGGAGCTGTCGGGGTGATGGAATAAGCCTGCCTGGTCAATCCCCCCAGGCCCCCGGAGGCCCGGGGGCCTGGGGGCCTGGGGGCCCGGGGCCGCCCGTCCGCCTGCCTGGCTCTGGCCCAGGCCCCTGGTGAGAGACCTGCTAGGCTGGCTAGCTGCCACCGCCTGGCCGGTCGGCCCGCCGCCTGGCCGGTCGGCCCGCCGCCTGGCCCCGGCCCGCTGGCTGGGGAGATCAGGCGCTGGTCGGTCGCCCGCCGCCTGGCCCCGGCCCGCTGGCTGGGGAGATCAGGCAGCAGGTAAGGGGTGGGCTCTTGTGTGTCTCTCTCTTTTTGTTTGTTTCCCTCTTTTTTCTTTCTATCTTTCTTTCTTTACTTTTTTCTCTTCTTTCATTCTTTTATTCTTTCCTTCTCTCCTCTGTCTCTTTTGTTCTCTTCTCTCCTCTCTCTCTCTCTCTCTCTCTCTCTCTCTCTCTCTCTCTCTCTCTCTCTCTCTCTCTCTCTCTCTCTCTCTCTCTCTCTCTCTCCTCTCTCTCTCTCTCTCTCTCCTCTCTCCTCTCCTCCCTCCCTCTCTCCTCTCTCTCTCTCTCTCTCTCCTCTCTCTCTCTCTCTCTCTCTCTCTCTCTCTCTCTCCTCTCCTCTCTCCTCTCCCTCTCTCTCTCTCTCTCTCTCTCTCTCTCCTCTCTCTCTCTCTCTCTCTCTCTCTCTCTCTCTCTCTCTCTCTCTCTCTCTTCTCCTCCTCCCTCCCTCTCTCTCTCTCTCTCTCTCTCCCTCCCTCCCAGTGGATTGAACTAGCGGTGTGATGAATGGGATCGCTGCATGCCCTCACCTCCACGTCATCGTTCACTGGCCCGTCTGTATGAAGTTCTCCTCTCGGGCTCCCAAGCTCAGCCCGTCCTCTGCAGTCAGTGTGTGTGACGCTGTGGGCAGCCCGTATGCGTGGCGGCGGCGGCGGCGGTGGCGGCGGTGGTGGTGTCCCCCCCCCCGTCCCCCCAGACAAACGCATCCTAGCCATGGAGAACACCAGGGAGACGTTTACAGAAGGGGACGTTTCAGCGTTTCTCTCTGTCCCCTTTTGAAGTTTTCTTTTGTTAAGAACTGAAAAAAGGAGGGCGGAGGGGGGGGGGGGGGGGGGTGGGCTCTGAAGGGGTCTCAGACTTGCACTTGGGGGCCGTGGGCCTCTGGACTGTTAACGGGACAACGACCGGTGTGTGTGTGTGTGTGTGTGTGTGTGTGTGTGTGTGTGTGTGTGTGGTGTGTGTGTGTTGTGTGTGTGTGTGTGTGTGTGTGTGTGTGTGTGCGTGTCAGTGGGTGTGTCGGGCGGGGGGAGACAGATCGCCAAGAATCCTGAAATAAGCCAGCCCCCCTGGCAGCGTGTGTGTGTGTGTGTGTGTGTGTGTCTGTGTGTGTGTGTGTGTGTGTGTGTGTGTGTGTGTGTGTGTGTGTGTGTGTGTGTGTGTGTGTGTTTGCGTTTGTGTGTGTGACATACCGCATACCTCCGCGCTCCGCAGGGGCCGTAGCGGTGGCGCGGCGTGGCCCCGCTGGCTGTCCGTCAGGCTGTCAGGGGCCCGACGGAGCCGGAATGCTGACTCACTGAGGACCAGAGGCCCCCCGGGCCCCCCCACCCCCACCCCTGCACCCCACAGCACCTCACCACACCCACGCCCCCCCCCCCCCAAAAAGCTCCCACCCTTCCCTCCACCTACACACTTATCCATTCTCCTCCCTCCCTCCCTCCCCATACACACTAACCCACACTCACCCTTTCCTCCCCCCTCTCCCTCCCATACACCCCCCCCCCTTAACCCCCTCCCCCCCCAGGTACAGATAATGATCCGTGGCTTTGACCTAAGGTCATCCCTGACTCCCACCAGTGTGTGTTAGTGTCTGCACATGCAATATGTCTGCGCTGTGTGTGTGTGTGTGTGTGTGTGTGTGTGTGTGTGTGTGTGTGTGTGTGTGTGTGTGTGTGTGTGTGTGTGTGTGTGTGTGTGTGTGTGTGTGTGTGTGTGCGTGTGTGTGTGTGGTTGAAATCGTCTGGGCGTTATTGTCTGCATGTGTGTGTCACTTTGTGTCTTATCTGCTAATGCTAGTGTGAGAAAGAGACACACCTGAGGAATTTAAATATGATCCAGAGATCAGCTGTCTCTCTCTCGTCCGTCCTCGCTGAGAGGCAGGGGGAGAGAGAGAGAGAGAGAGAGAGAGAGAGAGAGAGAGAGAGAGAGAGAGAGAGAGAGAGAGAGAGAGAGAGAGAGAGAGAGAGAGAGAGAGAGAGAGAGAGAGAGAGAGATATCTTAAAGGACAGCGATCGACTGCATTCGTCGAGGGATAGACATAAAGTGGGAGAGTTTTTTGCGGGGGAATCACCCTAATGATTCAACCAAGCGAAAGTGGAGAAAAGTACAACACAAATTAACACAGATGGTCCAAATGAAAATGAGTTAAACCAATGAGACTCTCTGGATGGCTCAGGGCAGCACCGTTACGTCCGTACCGTTGGATTAGCCTCCTTGGTTCACGTCAAAGTCCCCGCGGACGGAGGAGACATGAAAGGAGAACCCTTCTCTCAACCCCTACAAAAACCATCCAAACACACGAATGAATGATCAGCGCGTGAAGTGATGGAGATGAACAGGTGACAAGTGTGCTGTACGTGTGTCACTGTGACTCAGAGGAACACGCTCACGCTTGTGTTCATGTT
>OLKM01001154.1:0-2500 GCA_900291075.1 Melanogrammus aeglefinus | reverse complement strand
TTACCACTGTTTACTATTTTCTGATTTTGATTATTTTTACGCTAGTAGACTGTGGCTTTTGGAAGATATAGGAATATAACTTTGAGTAGAGGAACAGCTCTGTTTGTACGCTATACTTATAAATTAAATATTAAATATTGAATGGATATTAATATTTAATCGATTATAGATTCATGACTGAAAGTGCAGATACCTGTTTATAAATAACACGAATGGGATGGCTACCGGCGATTGCAATAAAACCATATCTTTGATAAAAACAAAACCAGGCCAAGTTCACGACACGATTGCAACTTAATAAAGTGTTTATCATCACAGCAAGAAATAGCCCAAGAAGAGAAAAGAAAAGGTTACTTTTATGCCGAGGAGCGGGACAGAAAAAGTGCGAGTGGCCACAAAATGAAAGTCAATAGAGTTCTCCAAAATAGTGCTCTTACATTTAAATCCACATACTTGATAGTGATGCATACCTTGCGCCGGGCGGGACCCAAGCCATTCATCACACCGGGCCCTGGGAGGGGGGAGAGAGCGGGGGAGAGGACGAGGGTATGTTGGGGTGGTGGGTGTGGGGGGGTGGGTGGTGTTGGGGCTGTCCACACAGCCGGCCCACCTTGATTAATGTGATTTGATCTTGACAGTGGACCCCTAATTCATCAAGACCTTGATCTGCCTGTCGCTCCCGCCACGGCCGGCGCCAAATGCACCTAATTACAGGAACATTGCGCTGCAAATTAAGTGCGGTGTCATTTGTCGGCCGACCGGGCACTTTGTTATCCGCCCGTGGCCGCGTGTCAGGCGTTCCCCCTCCGTGACTGTCTAACATGACGTGTCAGCGCCTTCCTCTTTATCATTGTTTGCATACAGCTTAATGAGGGCCCCGCCGCCTCTGTCATGGCTGTCATAAAGAGGCTGCCAGGGGCCGCTCTATTTGTGCCTCTTTCTTTCTTTCTTTCTTTCTTTCTTTCTTTCTTTCTTTCTTTCTTTCTTTCTTTCTTTCTTTCTTTCTTTCTTTCTTTCTTTCTTTCTTTCTTTCTTTCTTTCTTTCTTTCTTTCTTTCTTTCTTTCTTTCTTTCTTTCTTTCTTTCTTTCTTTCTTTCTTTCTTTCTTTCATTGTTTCTTTCTGTTTGTCTTTCGTTCTTTGATTGTTTTTTTTCCTTCCTTCCTTCCGTCTTCTCTCCTTACTTCCTTCAACCCTTCCTTCTCTCCTTGCTTCCTTCCCTATCTCCTTTTTTTCCTTCCCTCCAGCCATCCCACTTTTCCTTTTTTTCATCCCCTATCTCCCTCCCATTTTCCTTTTTCCTTTTGTCCTGCTCTCCTTGCTTCCTTCCCTCTCCCCTTCTCCTTCCCTCTCCCCTTCTCTCCCTCCTTCCCTCTCTCCTTCCCTCTCTCTTTCCCTCTCTCCTTCTCGCTCTCCTTGCTTCCTTCCCTCTCCCCTTCTCTCCTTCCCTCTCTCCTTCCCTCCCTCCTTCCCTCTCTCCTTCCCTCCCTCCTTCCCTCTCTCCTTCCCTCTCCTTCCTTCCCTCTCTCCTTCCCTCTCTCCTTCCCTCTCTCCTTCACTCCCTCCCTCTCCCCTTCTCACCTTCCCTCTCTCCTTCCCTCTCTCCTTCCCTCTCTCCTTCCCTCCCTCCTTCCCTTTCTCCTTCCCTCTCTCCTTCCCTCTCTCCTTCCCTCTCTCCTTCCCTCTCTCCTCCCTCTCTCCTTCCCTCTCTCCTTCCCTCTCTCCTTCCCTCTCTCCTTCCCTCTCTCCTTCCCTCTCTCCTTCACTCTCTCCTTCTCTCCTTCCCTCTCTCCTTGCTTCCTTCCACCTTTCCCTCATGGGTATGCAGCACTACACCGGTGGGCTGTACGTCACAGTGTGGTCTGTCCATCTGAGGCCCTCTCATTTGCATAACAAAGCCTCATCAGCAACAACTGAGTTAAAAAAAGAAAAGGATAAATCCACTTCAATGACGTGTGGGATGGGTGGTTGGCTTTAAAATCAAAGTGAGGACCTGATTTGAATTTGTGTTCTTACTTGAGTCTCCCATCCTTTCGATTTAACACGGGCACATATTTAAAGAACTAATTTTAATTGAGCCACATTTTGTATTCCATTAGTCAATCACTTTAAAGCAGGGAAAGTGTTTACACTTTTACTTCACTCACAAATCAAATGACCGAACCTTTTCATAAACTTTGTGAAACAAACTCAGCCGTCCCACTGTTCACCCCCAAGAAGGCAAACACCATAAGTAAAGATGAACCGATTAAGACCCGGTGAAATAAAAATCGGACGACAAAGATATTCAGAGCGTCGGCGGCAAAGAAGAAAATGGCACGATGGGTCGCGTGAATGTTTGTTTGTAACTAGGTCAATGCTTCCTCCGGCTAAGGAGTGTGAATAAGAAACGAGAGAGAGAGAGAGAGAGAGAGAGAGAGAGAGAGAGAGAGAGAGAGAGAGAGAGGGAGGGGTGATGGTGTTATCGCTTGTTCAAGTTTAAACCAGCGAGGAGAGAAGAGA
>OLKM01001153.1:145374-157874 GCA_900291075.1 Melanogrammus aeglefinus | reverse complement strand
ACCACATGCTACACAAATACATTTCGTAACATGAAAAATAAATCCAGTTATAACCCGCCATTAGAAACTGGAACCATTGATATAGCCGGACACAAAATATTGGATTGGCCCTCGCCTATCCTACAGACGATTCTGCGATAATCTGATTGGCTGAAGGTGTTGTCTGTCACGGCAGGGCTTTAAATCAACTTCTCACCATAAAAGGTCCAGACGCTCTTGGGAAAGGGACTGGGAAGCCCTCCCAAGACAGACTGATAGAACCAGGCTAGCCAAGCACATCCCTTAAGAGTCATTCCGATTAACTGCGGTCTGATAAACACACTTTACACTTTCACACTTTATTCAAAACAGTGTTTTCCCTGCGTATATACCCACTGTAAGTTGCCATGTTAAAAAGCGTCAACATAGCACATACATTCATTCAAAATCGGTGTTTTCCCTGGGTAAATACCCACTGTAAGTTGCCGTGTGAAAAACTGTCAACATAGCACATAAATACTGAAACATGCGTACTAAGTACGACGTGGTTTAAACGATTATTTCCGCCCCCCCCCCCCCCCACCTCCAGGCGAGAAGCCCTACATCTGCCCCTACGAGGGCTGCAACAAGCGCTACTCCAACTCCAGCGACCGCTTTAAGCACACGCGCACGCACTACGTGGACAAGCCCTACTACTGCAAGATGGCGGGCTGCCTGAAGCGCTACACCGACCCCAGCTCGCTGCGCAAGCACATCAAGGCCCACGGACACTTCGTGGCCCAGGAGCCCGGCTGCCCGGGCGGCGTGGGCTCCCTTCTGAAGCCGGGCCCCTGCGGCGGAGGGGCCCTCGCCAGGGAGGCGGAGCTCTCCTACCAGGGCGGCGGGGCCCGCATCCTGCTCCCGGGCGCGGCCGCGTTCCACCACGCCCTGCAGGGCCTCGGTGGGGGTCTGCCCCCCCTCTCCCCCGTCGGCGCCCGCCCCCTGGACCTGAGCGCCCTGGGGGGCCCCGGGGCCCCGCCGGCCGGCCTGGGGGCCGCCTCGGTGCTGTCCTTCCCCGGCTCGCCCCTGGGCCTCGGGAAGCCCTCCCTCCTCTCCCCCGCCTTCCCCCCCCTGAGGGGCCCGGACCACCACCTGGTCCAGGGGAGGCGGTGGGGGGGCCGGGGGGAGGGGGTGCTGAACCTCTCCACGGCGGGGGCCCACGACCCGCTGTCCTGGGTGGTCATCCCCCCCGGGGCCGTGGTGCTGAAGCCAGCTGTTGTCAACTGACACCTCCCCGCGCGCACACACACACACGCACACGCACACAGGCAGACATACACACACAATGCACTCGCAGACACACACACGTAGATGTACACACACACACACACACACACACACACACACACACACACACACACACACACACAGTCAGGCACACGCACGCACACACACACACACACACACACACAGACATGCTCACACGCAGACTCAAACAAAGAAAGCTCACACAAACACACACACACACACACCCCCTCATGCACACCTTACACACACACATACCACAGGAGCTCAGGGGGTAGGGGTCGGGCGGGGTGGACGCCCCTGGGGTGATACGGATGGGGGTGGGGGGGGGGGGGTACGGGTGGTAAAAGTCGCCTCGCACAATCAAACCCGCAGCCGTACCTCCAGCGACTCAGAAGAGGCCTGACACGATACAAGTCTAACTTTACAGACAAAACAATCGCGACGAAGACCTCGTCGACCCCCCCCGGTCCCCTCACACCGGGGGTCCAGTGGACGAGACCCTCCCGGACTACGCTAAGCTAGGCGTGCGCATCGGAGGGTGAAAACGGTCGCCGTGCCAACGGCTGTTGTGTTTTTTCTGTTGTTTTGTTGTTTGTCGAACGTTTTCCATTCCCACGGGCAGGTTGTGTAGACCCGGTCCGTGTGCAGTGTCGGGGTCTCCGTGCGATGTGTGGGGGTCCCCTTGCGCTGGGGTCTCTCTTTAAGGTCCCGCGTTGATGTTATTTTTATGGTTATTATTATTATTATTGAGTATTTATGTGACTGCTGGTGGACGGTGCTCGCCGCGGCCTGGCAGTGGGAGAGATAAACCACGACAGACAGCGACGCACTCGCTGCTGGGTCCGGTCGAGCGCGGTTTCCTTACTAGGCTTTGACGTGTTTCACCGTCACAACGGTTAATAACGATTCTGACAAACTCGCCGAGCAACAGCGAGCGAAAATAAGAGGATTCAGACGGACGAGGTCTGGATCCAACAGGTGGCGGTTCTCATCCTCAGACAATAGTAGTAGTGTCACCGGTACAACTACAAACAAAACCTAACAAGGCACTTGATAGTGTAGAACCAGGCTATAGTGTTGAAACCTCACAATTTGCTGCTAACCTTAACAGCTCTTCCAGTGTCGCACTGGTGGAGGACGCTTTTGACAATCTGCATCCCTGGGTGAAAGAGGACACTGGTGCCTCAACCTAAGGGCACAGAGCCATGGGAGGCCAGACACAGACGGGTGTTGTCACCTGGCGACGACCAATTACCTTCTGTTAACTTCTTTTATTTTTAGATCAATGTTGAAAGTCACCGGCGCTTCTGGCGCCCCCCTCTGGCAGTTCTAGTACACTGCATCCCGCCCGCCTAAACGACAGAACTCACCCTGTTTTCCCCTCCTCCTGGCTTGTTCGACCATTTTTCCCGTAATTGAATCAGCGAGGCCAGTCTGCCGTGCATGAAAGGGCCACTGTGGTGATAAACACTGGTATATTTGTGTTTGAGGTGACTTAGCCACGAAACCAGCTGTGAAAAACAGGTGGTCCCTCCTCGGCTCGCAGCCTGACTTAGCCTTGTTGCTCGTGGGCTTTGTGCCGAGCACAAGGCTTCCAAAGTGTGCTGGAAAATCACCAGCCCTTGAACGGGCGGGGAGGTGGGTTCTGGGGCAGGCGGGAGAGAGGGCAGGGAGACCGGCCACAGGGTAGGTGGCGACGTACAGCTGCCCTGAACAGAAAGCCATTTAGTCTGTCACCATCATGCCTCGTTTTCTGCACACAAAACGGTCCGGCTTGCCTTTCACGGTTCAAAGTTTCCAATCATGGTTCAGTTTTAAGTCGACATGCACAAGAACAATATATTCTCGACATGTTTTGCCAGGGCGACCCCTTTTTTTTTTTTTTGGGGGGGGGGGGGGGGGTCTGAGATTTATATTGCCGACTGAGTTTTTAATGTTGACTTGACATCCATGTTATGTTGTGGTGACCTTTGGGAACTTGGCAGAGAAGAGATGAGGAAGAGAAATAGGAGGTTTGTCTTAAACACAAGGAACATTCCCTCAAGAAACCAAGAGCAGCACTCCTCTATCTCTCACTCCCTCCACCTCCACCTCTCTCTCCATCTCTCCATCTCTCTCTCACTCCCTCCTCTATCTCTCTCACTCCATCCACTTCGTTCACTCCCTCCACCTCTCACTCTATCCACCTCTCTCTCACTCCCTTCATCTCTCTCTCACTCCCTCATCTCTCACTCTCCCTCCATCTCCCTCTTCCTCCCTCCACGCTCTCTTCCTCCCTCCATGTCTCTCTCTCCCTCCTTTGTCGTGACTGTTTTGCGTAGGTCGGTTGCAGCGTTTTCATGTCATGGCTGTCTATTTCGTTTTCGTTTTTTTGGGCGGTAATACGGACGAGACATTGTTCTGATGTCGAACTGGCTTTCTCATTATGCGTGCTCCCCAATCTGCTCTCTTGAGTCCAAATATCTTTGCTTTCTTTTATACAAGTAAAAAAAAATAAGGAAGAGAGAGAGTGTGTGTGAGAGAGAGAGAGCGAGAGAGAGAAAGAGATAGGCATGTCACCCTGAATTAACAGTTTCAGGGGGGAATTTAACCAACCACACACACCGTGACATTCCTCTCCATGACAATCGCCGAGCTGTGATGAGGAACAGTGGGGTGCTATGGTACGCCGGGTGGCTCGTCTGTATACTCCCTAATGGGAAGACGTGCCCCTGACATCTTGTTCTAAAATTGACCATTATGGCCATCCGAACACATGCCTGTCTCTGGGCCGCGGCCGACACTGCCTGATTTGTCTCAAATGTGTCATGCGAGTCTTGCCCAAATCAGACACACACATATGTATAAAAGCACATGGAGACACACACTTACACACACAAACGATTAAGCTAAACCACCAAGACACTGCCAACAGTAATCGTCTCAAAATGGCGGCCTGAGTGCCAGAAGGAGGGCCACGGTGGAGGGGGGGGGGGGGGGGTTGAGAGAATAACGTCTCGTGCCCACTGCACCGTCCGTCAAAGGACGCCGAAAGGCGTTGCTGACGGACGGGGGAGCTGTCCAGGGTCGTCAGAGCCCGAGTAGTGTCACGGTGCTTCAATTTGCATACGCGATCTGATTGGATGACGGATCCGTCGCTGCCAAAAAAGTTGAACATTTTTTAACTTTTTGACGGAGCGCACAGATCCACAATGCATTGCGTGTCCGGCCCCGTTCAAAGTCAATGGGGATCAGTCAACGGACGGAGGCGGTGGGCACGAGGCCGAAAGGGGTGTAGAACAGTCCTCTGGGGACACTAACCCCCTTTAAACCAGAGTCCCATGTCCCTGGCCCAGCAGTGCCCCATGCGAAGCCCCTCACCGGGGAGTCAACCACTGCCAGTCAGCCAGCCAACTAGTCAGCCAGCTGTTAGCCAGCTAGTAAGACAGCCAGTCAGTCAGCCAGCCAGTTAGCCCGCTAGTCAGACAGCCAGACAGTCAGCCAGCTAGTTAGCCTGCTAGTCAGACAGCCAGACATTCAGCAAGCCAGGTAGTCAGCCTGCCAACAGTGGAAGCAGGCCAGTGAACTCTGTCTGCCCTCTGTTATTTTTTTTATAGATTAAAACCCCCCAAAGGCTTTACTCCTTCAACTCCACCACAGCGCACACACACACACACACACACACACACACACACACACACACACACACACACACACACACACACACACACACACACACACACACACACACTGCCAAGCGCAGAGAAAACAACAGAAAAACATGAAAGGCTGCTTCCTCTTTGTTCAGAGCAGGGTGGAGAGGGTCAAAATAAATTACACCGCTGTGTTTTGGATGCCAGCGTACTGGAGAATCTAGAGCAGAGATGCCCATTATACCTGTGTTTCTGCATCAGAGACTTCCTTATCATTCATACACCAAGCACGTAAACACACACACACACACACCGCACACACAGAATCAAAGTGGACAATCTCGCACAAACGCCTGTGTGTGTTCAGGTTTGCATTTTGATGCCAATCCCTAGTTGTGAGTGGCCAATCCTTGCCTCTGATGTTATTGCAAACAGGTATTAAAAAGAGCGTACTAGACACGGTTTCCCCGGCAACAGTAGAACCCACAGACCCGGGCCCCCACCCCTCTCCCAGCACTCTCTCCCTCTCCTCCCATTGGTCGACGAGGAGACCCTGAGGTTTTATAGGGTAGGAGAAAGCTGAGAAATAAAGACAGATCCTTCCAGGGTTGGACAGGTTTCCAAGCTCAAAATAAGCTGATTGATCCGTAATCCCTTTGCGCTCAACTTGTAATTAACTGCACTTTTTCTTTACCCCTATACGAGTACATTGATGGGGGATGCCATATTAAGATTCAATTGTCTTTACTTTGTTTTATGACTGTCAAGCTTTGTCTTTGTTTTGTGTTTCGACTGGTTTTGAGGGCCAACGACAAGTTGTCAAAAGCGTGATGCTTGTCATGGTCCATATCTCCTCAAATGTCTTTAATTGAAATTATACTTTGCGTTTTCTTTCTCTGGATCGATGATATCAATGTTGAAGCGGTACATAAACCAGTGGAACGGTTTTACACGTCAAGCTCACCAACACTTTCACGCCAGGTGCTTTGAACAGTGCCGATGGGAACCTCAAGCTTGCGCTAAACACGTTTCCCATTCCAGGACATGGAATTCCGCGCTAGCTAGCCAGGTGGCTGTCCTTCTTGGACAGAGCGTTGACAACCGATACAAAGGGTCAACGACAAGACAAAGGCCACCCGCGGCCTGTTCCAAGTTATGTTTTTGCACATTTGTGAGATTCTAATGTCAGTATTTTATGTTTTCCAAGTGCCTTTTCATAGGTGAAATATAGAAGCTATAAAGTATACAAAAAAAATATATGAATATATATATAAATATATTTTCCTGCCATGTTCTGCGGTCTGACAGAATGCAGAACTTTAGAGTTGTAAAAGTCTCCAATTGGTACAACATAGCGACGTTCTCCTGTTTTAGAGGAATTTTATTACGATATTGATAATGAGGTCAATGAAAAAAAAAGAAAGTGTTTAATAAAGTTGCATTTTATACAATCTGACTTTTGTTTCTGATACCTTTACACATTTTATTTCCACAAGTTCTCCGCAGTGGTCCATGCATTCAACTATTCAAATAAATTATTTTAAAATGATTGAATTATTACAGAAATATTATCAATAAGAATAAATGCGTGTATCATTTTGTAGGGCATCAGTGCATCATTTGTTAGAACTAAACGGTCCTGGATGCATGCAACCAGAAGACTCAAGAACTTCAATGGAGAGCCAAAACGATCATGCTTAAACCAAACAGCATGTAAGTATGGTTCCGTGGCCTCCGCAATGCACCGTGTGTCCGAGTGTAACAGGATACAACGGAAGAGAGCGAAAGAGAAGACAGGACCCCGGGATGTGAGTTAAGGGTTCAGATACAATTGGTTACGGTGGCAGTCCGTCAAAGCAGGGAATGCTAAGACCCGCCCACTTTGACATTCAGATCCAAACCCCAACTGTGTTAGAAGACGTGGAGACAATTGAATGGGCACTAATGGCGCATTTCCACTAGCACGGCTCGGCTCGGTACGGCTCGGCTCGGCGCGCTATTTGTGTGTTTCCACTAGCACGCAGTACCTGCCAACCGGGTACTGACGGTTTTTGGTATCACCTCAGCCCTGGTTCCAAGCGAGCCGAAGCGTTACTAAAACGTGACGTCAGCCGACTGCCTTACACTGATTGGCCGATGAGTGTCGTCACTGGAAGCGTCATAACCGCGCGACGACCGCCTAGAATGTAAATAAAAAGAAGACGCGAGACAACACACCACTTTTTACTGCTTTTTGACTTGGAACGAGATGGCTTCTCAGAAAAAATCCACTCCTTGGTCGGTGGAGGAGGTCCAGACGTTCCAGACGACTCTGGTTGCCGAAGAACGGATTAGAGGGAGCTCGACGGCACCACGCGTTGTTGTTGTTCTGGTCTTCCGGATTTGTACGTTGCTCGGCGCCGTGTAAATGACGTCACAGCGGTTTCGCGCAGCCGTGTTATGACGACCCCGCCCACGTCGAGGAGGCACCAGTTGTAATGGAAACACAACCAAACCGAGCCGAGCCGAGCCGTGCCGAGCCGTATCGAGCCAAGCCGTGCTAGTGGAAATGCGCCATAAGTAAATGGCATGTTTTGTTGGATGGATGCATCAACTGAACTAAAAGGGTATAAACTAGTTAATATTATTACAACTATATCAAAAATATGGACACATTTTCAAGTCGATCGAAAAAACAATAAGGAATTTATTGGGGATTATAATTTACAGAGGCTGGGGAAAGGGGGGGGGGGTTCATGTTTCTGAGTTTTGCTGCCTTTGTCGTTTCTTCTGTTGGTCTTCTTCCTGAAGGGTTAGCTCCTCCTCTAGACGCTCCTTAGCGCGCACAACCTGAAGACACACAAACAGACACACACACTTTCAGAATGGCTCGTAAGCTGGTCAACCTGCACTGCTAATAGACCTCAGGGTCTCCCTTGAATATTATGGACCATTTTCATCTCAGAGTTGACCACTATTTTACAAAAGACGTACAACCTCTCTGACATGCAGTGCGAGAGGTCACAGATGCTATCACTTCACAAGGTGCATCAGCATAAAGATAAATAAAACATTAGTTTACCATTGAGCAAACCAAAATGGCGTTTTGGAGAAACATTGTAATAACTAGGGCTGGGTAAAAATATCGATTCATCAATGCACTGCAATATATTTGTTCTCGATTCAGAATTTTTTGGAAATTGATTATTTCCATAAAAAATAAAGAAGCAGCAGACTCAGTCATTGTAATCTAAAAGCGAGTATGCCTAAATGTACATGCCCTTTTACATTTGTTCATGTTATGATTATTACTTTTATGCTGCAAGTTCAGCTCATGAACAATACTATACAATGGTGTCTTCCCTTTTTTGCTATTAAAAGCACAATGATAATATTTAAGGTATTTTTGTCATCTGCACGTATTATTGAATCGATATCGAAGCAATTGGATCAATATCAAATCGAATCAAGACCTAAAGAATCTAATTGTGAGGTACCTGGCAACACCCAGCCCTAGTAAGAACCCTGAACTTGACGGCCAAAACACCCAACAGCGAAACGGACAAGAGATACAGTCTGAATTGGGCATCTCTTGCCCAATCACAGAAGAGCCACTACAATCTTGTTGGTACACACCTTTGACTGCAGGTAGAACGACCCGCCCACAGACTTGTCATTGGCCTTGAACAGTTGGTCGTAGTTCTGCAGAAGACACACACACACACACACACACACACACACACACACACACACACACACACACATCAAAAAAAGAAAGATCAGTTATCAAGAACCACTATATCTAATACAATATTCATATCCATGACTTAAAAACAATACAACATAAAGAAACCAACCAGCAAAACACCCACCCACACACACACACACACACACCACACACTCCACTGCAGAGACAGCGTGCAAATACGACCGAATACAGCAACAACAGCCGTACCTTCTGGATCTCCTCGGGGGTGAGGACGCTAATGTTGAGGATCTGCTGGGCCTCCTGGACGGTCATCCCCGTGATGCTGGTGGTGGCGGCCGACTGCTGACCCGACCTTCCTCGGGCCTGAGCAGCCGCCTGGCTGGCTGAGCAGGCACACACAAGAAACGGTGATAGGTCAATTATTCACGATTAAAACAAACATTCTATACCGCAAATATTTTGTCACAACGACGTGCGGCCATCGGCTCTGGCGTTATTGTGTTGAAGATACCTGCGTATTCCTGTCGTAGCGCCCGCGCAAACGCTCTCCCCACGACCTGTGCGCCCATGACCACGATTTGAGCAAGGTACCTGGCCTGGATGGGGAGGAGAAACACACGTCAGTCAGAGCATTGGCGAGCGGGACAGACATAGGTCATGATCGACGGAGACACGGGTCACGATAGACGGAGGCATGGGTCACGATAGACGGAGACATGGGTCACGATAGACGGAGACATGGGTCATGATAGACGGAGAATTAATCAAAAAGCCTTCATCAAAAGCTACTCATGGTGAACTTAGAAACAGGTAATGAAGGAGCAGGTAGGGCTCAGCTCGTCACATATGGTAAGTCTAGCCGTGGAGACGTTAGAATATCCTGAATAGGATATCATGTGCCTTGTCCTCCATGGACAAGTCCATGCAATGTTGACTTTAGTCACTTCTACTTTTTCCTGATCTAGCTTTCTTCTAAATGAATGACATGAATGAATTGTCATGAAAGACATCGGCAAGAAAGATAAGCATTCACGGTCGTTAGGCCTACTCTGCAAACTGTTTATGAATGGACCGAGGTAGGAACAAGCACTGTTCCTCTATTAGACGTACACTACGTTACAAGTCACTACTCTGTTGACAGACAGGATAACACTGAAATGCCTCCTTACCATATTATAAAACAATGAACATCGACCTCGTCAGGAACGGGGAGTTATATTCTTCACATGTAGGACTATTCCATGGACGTACTCTTGAGCAAAGTCACCGCGGGTTCAAAGTTGAGGGAGCATGGACACGCTGAAAATGAGGACCGCAAGCAAATCTGACGCAAGGGTTTGCAGGAATTGTTAGAGCGCCCTCTGGCGGCGCGGAGGTAAAACGACAAAACAATTTCGTTCATCAGTATAGATTGAATTCATCAATAGGTAGTGCATATGGGCATAGTGTGTGCATATCATGCCGCTATCCGTAAGAATCACGGCAACAATTTGATATGTTTGAAAAAGTATTTATTTCAATGCAACAATGTAAATACTCACGAAGCCATTTAGTAAGTAAGAGAATACAGCACTACACATTACAATGTAAAAAAGATTAACATTGGAAGGCTAAAGAACATCCCAGGTTAGACCATGATAGAAATTGCAGGCACGAATACGTTACACATTGACACTAACGACCCCCTTTGTTCACTTTAGGAACTACACCATGTGCATATTCCATGTGAGGTTGAAGTGGTCTATTGATTCCGTTGTAATATCGTTTGTAAACATCAACATGATTGGTTCTGAATTCATGACAGTATTGCATTCTACTGTAGCCCTGATTGTAAATGGCAGCTTGCGTTTGTAATACTGCACTGTAAATAAGAAGTAAGACATTGGCTGTGAGCTATTGCTAATCATAAAGTGAGTCAAGGGTTATAAAAGCAAATTATAGCCATCCTGAAAAAACACCCCGAACCACATAAATAAATCCCTGTCTTAATTTGAACCTATAATATGCCATCTTATTCTATTAATGATGGTTTACAACACCAATAAATGACTCTTAAAGTCCCTCAAACCATGTCTATAAAGTTCATGACTGGCACAAAGAATATCTCCTGAAATGGCACAATGGAATTAAAGTTTAACAATGACTGTTAACAAAAACGATGTTTGCATAAATACAAATTCCAGTTTGCTAAAACAGACATATTTGTGACCCTGATGTTTTGTGAATGTGTGTGTTTTTGTCTGTGTCTGTGTGTCTGTGCGTGAGTGCGTGTTTGCAGTCGATATCCAGTAATCTTTAAAATTTTACAGTACAGTCATAGGAGGCTAATGCACCACCAGGAATATAGATGGTGTTCATGGTGTGTGTGTTTGTGTGCTTGTGTGTGTACACATGCATGTTTGTTTGTTTGTGTGTGTGTGTTTGTGCGCTACCTATTTATGCATAGGTTCAGAGGTTGTGCACCGAAGGGGAAGACGGTGAGTGACTGGAAAGTCACAGTTTTATGTGTATTTCCTTTACAAAAACATGCTATTCAGTTGTGTGAAACAAGGATTCTCAAAAAAGGTGTGTAATCCCTTGGACAATTCAAAGACACGTTGTGGTGGAACGGGATCCTGTCACCGGACACTGAAAACAAATCATGCTGTGCTTCTGAGATCGCCACCATGTCCAGACACGACGGAGGTAAGCTGGTAACATGCACACACCATCCGTCCACCCGCTTATACAAATCCACTGAATGCTATCGCTGTTACCGCCCCCTAGTGGGGACTTATGGAATTAATTATTGGTTGCGAGGCCCTGGAAGACCGCCTGCAGGCTGCTTTAGGTATTGCTGTTTTAGTTACGGCGTGTTCCTGCCATCGAGGGAGGCAACGTGAGGCAACATATCAGACGCAGGACAGCGACACCGGAGAACGCAGGAATGGCAACATACAGGCTCTCTAGCTCCCTCTGGTGGTGGCTGGTCGGTCGAAGCAGCAGAACCGCCACCACCGCCACCACCACCACCACCACCCACCTCTAGTCATCCTGAAACACACAGACGTTATAGTTAATACAACGATGGTCGATGGTAGACTGGTGCGTTCGTGTGGTAATGTATTTGAAGATTCTGGGAAACAGAACCAATCAAATGCCTTTGATGAACATGATTGGAAAATACTGACTTTCTGAAGAAATGATCGAATAAGGCTGCGTTTTCGATTATTCTGAGAGGAAGTTGAACTGTTATTTGTGATCAATGCTAGAAAGTTGTACAATTAAGTGGTTTTTTTTATACCTGGTATTTTACTTGTGTATGGTCAATTAGCAGACACTTTTATCCAAATTGAAGCGAATTTGACACGAAGATGAACAACGAATCAAAGAAGTACGCCTCGTCCCGTCCACTCACCCACTCGTCCTCGTCCACGCCCTCAAAGGAGTCCTGGGGGAGGGGGTCGTCCATGTTCCCCAGCTTGGCCACCATGGCACTCAGCAGCTGAACCCACAGGACACACCGGTTAGTGAGGGAGGGGTCCCAGTTCACACACACACACGCATGCAAACACACACATGGATATATACAAAACGCACACTTACACACAGGGCACGTACACACATATATATATGCACACACACATAAGATACACAAGCATATACACACACACACACACACACACACATCACACACACACACACACACAAGCACACACAACACACACACACACACACACACACGCATATACACCCACCCACACCCACACCCACACCCACACACACACACACCTCGTCCTTCTTCTGCTCGTCCGTCTTCTCCTCCAGGTAATAGGAGGAGGGCATGTACTTCTTCACCGGCACCTCCTTGGGGGCCTCGCTCACTGAGAGAGAGACAGGGGGACAGAGACAGAGACAGAAGGACAGGGACAGAG
>OLKM01001153.1:132874-140374 GCA_900291075.1 Melanogrammus aeglefinus | reverse complement strand
TATGTGACTGTTGGTGAACCAATGTACTTTTACGCTAGGATGTAGTAAAATAAGCGAAAATAAATTTCATCATTGAATAATTGCAGGAATAAAAACAAAACTAAATGACGACTATTATTCCTCATTATTATTGAACTATGGTTTACATAAAAGTATAGAATGTAGGTTTTGCGTATGGATGTACCAAGTGGATATTTATGTGACTTAACGCTTGTGCAGCACAGTGCACGTGTGCGTCGGTGAAGCCTGTGAGGGGGTCCTGCTCACCCATCAGGTTCTTGATGGCCTTGACGCTCTGGCTGGGCCCCGGTGCGGGTGCGGGTGCGGGTGCGGGCGTGGGGCTGGGGCGGGGCCCGGGGCCCGTGGACAGGCCTGAGGAGGAGGAGGGCGAGCGGGACGGGGCAGCGCTGCTGCTGGCGCTGCTCAGGGTGCTGCTGGAGGCCGACAGGCCCGGGGCGGCCTCCTGTTCACCCACAGGGAGACACGCGATGGCTTGTGACACACGAGACTGTTGAGGCTTTGGTCTCTAGCAACAATGGGACCCTTTGCGATTGATTTAAAAAAGGTGCAGCAGGTGAGCTTTAGGAGTTAACCAGAGGAGAGCAAGACATTGAAACTAAAACCACCCCATAAACATCCCCTCCCTCTCTGCTCCCTCCCTCTACCACAGATAAGTGTGGCATTATTTACGTACCCACACACCTGTGATTGACAGACACAATTGCTTCCCCCGAACCAATCAGGGAAGAGATACCCTGATTGGCTAGACATGAGCAGGGAGCGGTTCGAAAATCTAAATTGTCCATTCAGCTCAGCAATAGCTGAAGGATGGCTATTGAATTTCTAATAAATCACACTTAAATAACAGCTCTTAAATCCTACCTGCAGCTAACACAAGTTGAGGTATTTCCGGCGTTTTCCACAGCTTCTTTGTTACCCCTAGCCCTTAACACTCTGTTTCAAGGGCCAAGACGTAGGGCAAGGTGAAGGGGCAAGGGGCAGGGGAAGGGGTAAAATAGAGAAATGAGATTGGCCGTTGCTTCGCAATTATGGACCGTTGTATTGATTTACAACAGGTGCACAGTTGAGGCCGACCGTGTCCACCTAAGATGAGACCAAAGGTTCACTATTGACAGACATTGGATGGGTGGGAGGGACTGTTGTGTGCGATGCTGAGGTGAGCCTTTAGGGGGTGGTGGGCTGTGTGTGGGTGAGGGGGGGCTTTAGGGGTGCTTGGTGGGTGGGGGGGTGTACCTGTGCGTTCCCCCCCTTCCACCACTCCTGGGCTGACTGGGCGGGGGTGCGGCCCGCGGTGTCCGGGTACAGGTCAGCGTGGAACTCCTGGCTCGACTGCTCGGGGAACACACACACGCACGCACACACACACGCACACACACTGCACACACACACACACACACACACACACACACACACACAAACAGGTTAGCCAATCACTCAAACGCTCCACTCTGATCCAGTTGAGATGGAGACAGTGGATTCACCCTGAAGGTGAATCTGTCCCAGGATAAACCTCATCCGTATCCTATTTCACTGTTTTAGCACTGCTTTGTACACATAGTTGGTGTCATGTTTGAGTAACATTCACACAAAAGTAACCATAACCCCAAAAAATACAGGTTAGCCCTTGTTTGGATTCCCACAGCCACTCTGCACTCTATTTGAAACATGGCTGTGCAGTGTTTAAATGTCGTGTATGCTCCACAGTGAGATGGTAAGCTTTGTTCTCGGTCCTGGACGGGTCAGAGGAAGGTGTCTGCAGGGTGATACCAGCCTGGGGGGTCACGGGGTGTCCTTTGTGTGTGTGTGTGTGTGTGTGTGTGTGTGTGTGTGTGTGTGTGTGTGTGTGTGTGTGTGTGTGTGTGTGTGTGTGTGTGTGTGTTGTGTGTGTGTGTGTGTGTGTGTGTGTGTGTGTGTGTGTGAGGGAGGGGTTCCAGGCGTGGGGGACTGCGTACCTTGCGGGGGACCTGGTAGCTGATGGGCACGATGCAGCTGTCCGTCAGCTGGAACACACGCATCACCTCACAGGAGAGCGTGTCCATCGCCATCTTGGGGACCGCACAAGCCCCCCGGGTGGGCGTGGCCGCCAGGAAGTGGCTCACTGGAGACACAGGGTGGCGGAGACACAAGGGTTCACAAAGCTAACGAACACCAACCCTTTCTGCCTGGTATTGTGTTGTATTTGTGTTGTGTTATTGTTGTTTGTGTTGTGTTTCAATCGTTTCTGTTGTGTTTCTGTTGTGTTGATGTTGTGTTTTGTGTTTCTGTTTTGTGTTGCGTTTCTGTTGTGTTGCCGTTGTGTTTCTGCGTCAGTTGTGATAGAGTGGTCTCTATTGCAGGCCAGCTTGAGTCGTTAGTGAAACAACATGCACCTGATGCCCCCTCTTCCTCTCTCCCTCTATCTGGTTTGTTCTGGTTTTAAATATTACCACTTTATTATCATCCATTCACAGCACCACTGATTAACTGAGCTCGTGGTTATCTTTGGGTTGATCAAAACCGGTTTGTAAATCAGAGCCAGGTTGTAACAACCGTGTGATCCATCGTGGGTCGTGTGTAAGAACAGACATTGAAATTGAAAACAACTGTTACCTTGGGAGAGGTAGGGCTCAGAGGCTGTGACCTCAAAGCAGTCGAAGATGGGGTCACCCTGAGGTTAACAGGAAACACATCGTAAAACATTTGATAGGGCAACGCGGTCCCTCCCTCGGACTGCTCCCATTGGACGATATGGAAACATGGGAACAGGGTATATAACACAAAGAATTCCTCTCTTACCATTCCACTCACGACAAGCAGGCCTGTGTCCGCATCGAACATGGGAATCAGTGTCCTGTGTGGAAAAGAGACAAGAAGAAACACGACAAAAAAAGGTTTAGAATCCACTTTTCAACATATCGACGCGTCATCTTTGGGCATGTTCCATGGTACTCCCACTAGAGGGCGCTGTTATTGTCTTACAAAGGCAATACAGCGTCTCAAAAGGCGTTTTGTCACATGGCACCTGGAACGCGCATCAAATCGCAAAGAAGCCAAACTCCCGCCGCCGCATAAACAAACGACGTATTTGTTATATTCCATTTCCTCACAATTCAGCCGACAAGGCGAGAAATTAAACCGCAGACAATCCGAGAAAATCACTGTGTTGTTTTAGGACAAAAACAAAGCTAAATCCCTCCAGTGAAGTGATGAATGGACTGTTTGAAAAAGAGGCAGGGTTTCAGAACGAGAACACGTCAAACACGTTAGTGTTACAAAGCAGACCCCACTTCTGCTCAGAGGCGAGGGGTACCTCACGGTGTGCCCCCCTCCCCCCCCCAGCCCCAGGAAGTGGGACCCAAACACGGGTCACCTGCCTTTGCCGCCGAGCAACGGTCCACACAGCTGAGGATGGAAGGAGTAAGTCATCAGGATGAATGAATGGTGTGAATACAACCCCAATCAAAACAGGAAGTGAAGGGTTTAGACGAGGCAGAGCTGGGCTTTTACAAACACTACTGAACACTTCTCCTATTGCTCCTGCACTTGAGCCTTTAACACTTCCTGCCATACTCGTTCCCCCCTACTTTCTCAAACAATGCCACCTTATTAACTGGAATTCTTCTCTTATTTGGTCGATGTCTTTCCGGGGAATTTCCACAGGTAGCAGGAAATGCCTTGACAAATAGTGTCGGAGCAACAGAAACTGACCCATAACGGTGGGCTGGTGATAGGGTTAAGGTTATCTGAGGGTTAGGGGGAGACAGTGAAAGACAGCTATAGAGAGTGAGAGATAAAGGGTGAAATAAAGACCCAGAGAGAGAGAGAGAGAGAGAGAGAGAGAGAGAGAGAGAGAGAGAGAGAGAGAGAGAGAGAGAGAGAGAGAGAGAGAGAGAGAGGAGAGAGAGAGAGAGAGAGAGAGAGAGAGAGAGAGAGAGAGAGAGAGAGAGAGAGAAGGACCCTACCTTGTCTGCCATCACCTTGCACAGCCACTATAGAGAGTAGAAGTGACCTTCTGACCATGACAGCAGACATCAGCGCCAGCAGATATGAAGACTATATTAATATGCTGCAGCCATGTGTGTGTCTATGTGTGTTTGTGTGTCTGAGTGTGTGTGTGTGTATGTCTGTGTGTGTGTGTGTGTGTGTGTGTGTGTGTGTGTGTGTGTGTGTGTGTGTGTGTGTGTGTGTGTGTGTGTGTGTCTGTGTCTGTGTGTGTGTGTGTGTGTCTGAGTGTGTGTGTGTGTGTGTGTTGTGTGTGTGTGTGTGTACGTCTGGCTGTGTGATTATAGGGACTGAGTGGAGGTCTGACCCGTTTGATAAGACAGTAGATGGATCCGCGGTACATGACTGACCAATGACAGGGTTGGATGATGGATGGGGTGGGAGCTGACGGGGGGATGACAGACAGGTGGTGAGGGGAGGTGGGCGGGGCTTAGAGGGCGATGGTGAGGGGGAGAGAGAGAGGGTGAGGAGGAATAACGGCGAGGAAGAGGAGATGAGATCCTCAGGAAGGCCACAGCAGACAGTACAGTATTTCACAGTAAAAAAAAACACACTATCTGCCGGATTAAATTTAACCACGTCTTAACTTTAGAGTTTGATTCGACAGCTGCTTGCTCATCGCAGTAGGCGGATTGTAAACAGATAAAATAACTGTCATCATTGTTATCACGTCTCTGGAAAGACGAAAATATATTCGGATGATTATCTAGATTTCGACTTCAGCAGCAAAAAAAATGCTTTTCAGACACATTGAAAAATTATTATTATCCGGCCTATTAGATTGTAATGTGCTAAATGTTGACCAATTTCTAGGCTTTGTTTTTTTCTGTCGAGTCTAAAATTCCAGTTAAACGGAAATAAGTCGTCAGGAACTTCCCTAATATTTATTAAATTTGTCAATCTGTATGCTGAATCCACACTTTAATTTATATCCAGACTTTGTATGACATCAGGCTCTGCAACACCAGCTTGTGATTTGTAGCTATGTTGAAAACATTGCGAGGCCTCATTCACCATGTCAAAACATCATTCTCAACAAGCCATTCAACACTTTTGATACAATATTATGATAACTAGTAGACATGTCTGCGTGAGCGCGATGAGTTACTATCTCCAGTCTGGGTAAATAGCCCGCCTAAACATGTCTCTTCTGGTAAACATCCAACCCTTTCTGGATCAACTCTGTTGCCAAATTTCCAAGCAGAGTGCAATATTTATGTGGTTGTATTCATTCCACTCAATTCATGGATGTGCTTCCTTTATAACCAGTGAACAAAATGCAGCTATATTCTCCAAGGATAGGCTGCCAGATTTCAGATGGCAAAATACAGTCTCTTACTCTCTCTCTCTTGTCTCTCTTTCTCTCTGTCTCTCTTGCTCTCTGTCTCTCCTTATTGCTCTGTCTTTCTCCTCTGTCTCTGTCTTTCCCCTCTCTCTCTCTTCTGTCTTTCCCCTCCCTCTCCTCTCTCCCTCTCTCTCTCCTCTCTCTCTCTCTCTCTCTCTCTCTCTTCTCTCTCTGTCTCTTCTCTCTCTCTCTCTCTCTCTTCTCTCTCTTCTCTCTCTCTCTCTCTCTCTCTCTCTCTCTCTCTCTCTCTCTCATATCTTGCAGAGCATGAGCGAGCGAGGCTGCTGTTATCACAAGAGAGGGAGGGTCTGTTGAACTGTGAACCCGAACAGGTCCGTCTATCAGCGGAGCTGTCGGCCACTCACACAAATCAGGCCTGCAGCGCGTCGGTGTGTCACACACACACCGACACAGCAGACATTCGGCCACACACACACATCACACCTGCACACTCGGTGTGTCACACACACACGCGCACACACACACACACACACACACACACACACACTCCAACTCCTTTCCACCCTTAATTCCATCGGAGCCAATATCCAATTTTTTGAAATTTGTATTTGTTATTACAGTTTAATCTCTCAGCGGAGGTCACGACCTCACATTTACCCTTGGTGCGTTGCTGGTGTGAAAACAGTTGATGTTTTTTTGTTGATGGTGTTGGGAGTGTGTGGCCACGGAGATACGAGATGTTTTCACGTGTTATCAGATGATACAGGGGGTCAAAGCGGGGCACCAGACCGGCTCATTCACCAGCAGAACACGGACAAAGGCCTCCACGGCCGGCTGGGAATCACCGTAGCGACCAATGTGATCTTGGATCTTTGAGTGGGACTGTGTGTGTGTGTGTGTGTGTGTGTGTGTGTGTGTGTGTGTGTGTGTGTGTGTGTGTGTGTGTGTGTTTTCAATCTGCGATGTTTGATCGTGAATGTGTGTCTACACTCAAGTGTGTGTATGTGTTCGGGTTTTGCATCTGCGATGTTTGATTGTGAATGTGTGTGTACATTTGAGTGTGTGTGTGTGTGTGTGTGTGTGTGTGTGCTGTGTGTGTGTGTGTGTGTGTGTGCTTTGTGTGTGTGTGTGTGTGTGTGTGTGTGTGTGTGCTTGTGTCTGTGAGTGTTTGCCTGCCCCTGCCAACCAGAGCTAGCTCCAGCCAGTTCATTAGAAGGGAATTAGTCTTGATGGGCTGGGGTCCTCAGAGGGGAGCAGGGGGCCAGGATAAGGCTTCAAGTAGCCAGCTGGGGGCCCCAGCCCCTGGACCTTTCCCTGGCCTGACAGGGGGCCACCCTTCCCTCTGCTCTGGCTTCATCACACACACACACACACACACACACACACACACACACACACACACACACACACACACACAACACACACACACACGTGACTGTCAGCACTTCACACACTTTAATTACACAACACACGCACGCAGGTGAATGTCAGCAGTTCAACACACATCATCAACACTAAACACAACAGACTCCCAGATCCTCCAGTACACACACACACACACACACACACACACACACACACACACACACACACACACACACACACACACACACACACACACACACACACTCCCATCACTGTAAATCAAAGCGTATTCCAAGCAAATAAAATTTGGAATACAACCCCACATTTGACACTAAATCTTTCCGCGGTGTGGAAATCTAAGATTGTCTTAACCTTTCCCTGGAACACAAATCTATCTTGAAAGCATGTGACCTTTTGGAAAAACCTTTGCAGAATACTAGGAGATAACAGTACATCAAATTCCGAATTTCTTTATTAAGTCCTATAGAAAAACCGTGTGATGTGTTTGGACCAATAAGACGCAGGTCCTGTGAGCCAGACAGAGCGAGAGAGGCCAGGAAACATGGAGCAAGGCCGGGACGCCAACACACACACACACACACACATACGTTTTATCTCTCGAGGAGGTAACCTTATACCATGGTCTACTCTTTACCCTTAGACACATGCACAATCTCCCATCTCTCTCACACACAGCGATGAGGCCTGGCCCCACACACACACACACACACACACACACACACACACACACACACACACACACACACACACACACACACACACACACACACACACACACACACACACACACACACACACACACACAC
>OLKM01001153.1:127874-130374 GCA_900291075.1 Melanogrammus aeglefinus | reverse complement strand
CCGCCACTGGGACGCAGGTGGGCCGAGGTTTGGAGAGCTCATTGTCCTTCAGTGAGGGCCGGGCCAGACAAGAGAACATCAAAGAGGTTCAGAGTCGCACAACTTAAAACACACAGAGAGTCGGTGTGTGGGACCATAGCAAAAATAATAAAATATCAAACACAGCCATAAAATGTGGCCAATGACCTACAAAAAATCTCTTAATACCGAGTGTGAATTTGAGTGTCGGAAGTGTGGGGGGTCAGAGCTGTGTCAGAAATATTGGAGCAATGAAGTTAATACTACATAAATATTACTGGGGCATTTCTTGTTGCTGGTGTGTAAACATTCCTGTGGCGTTTCGTCGGCGTCCCGTCACGCTGGCTGACTGACTGTTTGTAGCGCCGTCTGATAACACAGGCTCCAAGATGGCTTATCTCCAGCCGGGTGACTGGGTGGAGCCACCTGCGGTTATCACCCCCTCTCCCGCAGACTGTATCCAGCGAGACTCGGGACACACTACATGATTATTCAATCTGGAACGCTTATTGAACGATAAGAGCCGGCAGTCTGACGTATACGCACACACAAACACACTCCTAGGCAAGCACAAACGCATGCAAACACAAACACAAAATTCCATCCTAGACACAAACAGACAGACAGATGCCTAGTGCCCATAGAACATATACCATGCTTTGAGGACGCATATATCATGCAGGATCTCTCTTTTTCTCTCTCTCTCTGCTAGGTGCTCAGGTACGAGTGCATGTTGACCTAAAATGTCAGTTTGACAGTATTTTCCTTTATCTCCCTACTCGATCTCCTCCTTCCCAGAAACCCAGAAACACACATGAATGACGGCAAACAATATGTTCACACAACTAAATTCTGAAACCATTTCTGGTTTTGTTACGTAGATAAACCTCGGCATGTCTCAACATAAAATAAGACAATGAATTCACCGCCGTATTTATAAACGACGACGATAAAGGTATTGAGGATTGAGTCAAGAACATCCATTAAAAAACTGCTACGATTATATATAATACAGTTACATTAATAATGCTTCATAAGTAGGGACACCGACATGATGCCACCCATCAACGATAACACCAGCCGGCCCGACTCCCTCGAGCGAGCCTGGCTGTGATGCCTGCACCCCAGCCTCGTGCTGACCCGGGACTCGGTCTCCAGCCCTCCCTGGGAGGACCGGGCCGGACCCAGACGGCATGTGGGAGACGTTACTTTGAAGAGCGAGTGAGACCGCGTTGCGCCTTAGCACAGCCCACAGAGTATATCATGGGTTTTAATGAGCTCAGCTCAGAGACCCAAGATGACGCACACATAAATATCTCGCAGGAGAGCCCATTCACTTTAAAGAGGAAGATAAGGGCGAGGGAGGGAGAGAGAGAGAGAGAGAGAGAGAGAGAGAGAGAGAGAGAGAGAGAGAGAGAGAGAGAGAGAGAGAGAGAGAGAGAGAGAGAGAGAGAGAGAGAGAGGGGGAGAGGGGGAGAGAAGGAAAGAAGGGGTAAGAGGGAGAGTGTGAGAGAGAGAGCGGGTGAGAGATAAGATCATCTGTGTTAAATCTCTGCAGCTGTGAGAGTGTTTCAGTCGTGTGTGTGTGGGTCCCTAGAGTACTTTCATTTGAGTGTGTTATGACGTTACTGGAAATCACTTTAATTGAGAAGAAGAAAGACAAGGATGATGGTGAGAGAGAGCGAGAGAGGAGAGCGAGATGGGGAGATAGAGAGCGAGATGGGGAGATAGAGAGCGAGATGGGGAGATAGAGAGCGAGATGGGGAGATAGAGATGGGGAGGGAGAGAGAGAGAGAGAGAGAGAGAGAGAGAGAGAGAGAGAGAGAGAGAGAGAGAGAGAGAGAGAGAGAGAGAGAGAGAGAGAGAGAGAGAGAGAGAGAGAGAGAGAGAGAGAGAGAGAGAGAGAGAGAGAGAGGAGTCACTTTCCATCGAAACTACTCTAATTAAACAAAGGAGAGCAGAAAGGCAAGACTGACCCAAGCCTTGACCTTGGGGATGAGAAGTGACTGGCCCTCCAAACAAACACACAGAGGTGCAAGCATTCCAACCAGCCCGCACACACACACACACACACACACACACACACACACACACACACACACTCCAACACAGACACACACACACACACACACACCCTACAACACACACACACACACCCCTTTGATCAAGTAGAGCAGACATTCATACACGCCAGGGTTTTACACTAAGAATCATTCACTTGAAAATATTGTAAATATGTTGGATATACCAAGTATATAAGAACGACCAGGAAAGTAAAAGACGAGAGACGCCAGAGACAGAGGACAGACAGAGGACAACACAGAGGGCTTCCAGCACCTGCCACTCATTAAGACGTGACTCTTCAACCTCCACCCTGGAACCATGAGACTGCTTCCCAGGGGGGTTACTGGAGAGACCACATCCGGAGGGGGGGGCGCGACCACGTCACCCAGCACGCGCGTGTTCCTCTGGGGGGGGGGGG
>OLKM01001153.1:110165-126037 GCA_900291075.1 Melanogrammus aeglefinus | reverse complement strand
GCCCTGGGAAAACGCCATGTTTGGATGACCCAACAATCTGGTGTCACGCCCCATGCCCTTGCAACCCCAACCTATCCCGCCTCTCCCCCACCCAGACCCCCACCCTCACCCCTTCTCCTTCAGTCTCGAACCTCCCTCTCCCCGTCCTCTCGTCTTTTTGTCTTATCAGAGCCCCAACGATAAGGACCCCCCCCCCCATTTACATAAACACCATGGCTACGCTAGCATTAGCCTCTGGCTGGGGTGCAAGACTTCAGGAAGACGCTAACTGGAAGTGGAATTGGAAACAGGCTTGTTTTGGTTTTACGAAGGAGGATATTTTGGGTTATTAAACAACAGATGCCATGTCTGAACCAGAGACATATTTAGAGATCAACGGAGCACCCAGCTGTCGTAAACTTTTCTAGCTTCTAGTCTGTTTGTCTGTCTGTCTGTCTGTCTGTCTGTCTGTCTGTCTGTCTCTGGCTGTGCAGTAAACACACCAACATTATCTTGGTGGTTGGGTGCATGTTGTTTGTGTCAAGAGACCTGAAAGAAGCGCCATAAAGCACACAGCCTGCTCCTACCATGAGGGTCAAACTCGACGGCAGCTGCAACCAAATTGCTATCTATACTCAAAATACACACAAACACAACAACATCCTTTAGGAAAACAAAGGGGTGGGGCCATATTATGACACCCTGTCTGCGGAACCCATGAAGTGCTCCGGTCTCCCCAACATCCCTCACACAGACGGACGGTGGGAAAGGGCAGAACTCATCGTCTCAGGCAGAGCACCCTGAGCCCTATTCACCCCCCGAATCACCGCGGTCTCAACGGGTCAAGGCCCCCCTCACAGCTCCTGGTCCCATACTCCTAGCCCGCTGAGAGGTTCTCACAGGGCAGGACAGATTTATTAAGGGATGGGAGTGATGTATTTACAGCGGGAGAGGCGGGAGGTAGAGTGGGAAGAGTCAATATTTGACACCACTGTAGATTGTCCTGTGCTGCTACCCTTTGGTTTTCCTGAGCGTTAAAGTGACGCACGGTATGTTTGTTATCACACCAATGTTGACCGCTTCTGCTAACTTCCTTCTTTATCGAACCCCTCCCCCCGTCATATTGGACCTGTTGTGTACTTTCTTAAGTGCTATAAAGCAGTGAGCAAAAATGTGTAGCCGTCCATTTGGGTTGCTATTCACCAACGCCCTGCTATTTCCTCTTCTGTACTACGATATTTCCCGCAGATGCATCCTGGGAAATGCTGTCGTCTTGCCGGGGGAAACGTGGTCACGCGATCTGATCTAAGCCACAGCAATAATCATACACACACACACACACTGCATGCACACACACACAAGTACATGACGGAGTCACATGAACACTTGTGTTTGTCACACACACAGATTACTGTGTGTCTACTGGAACTCCCTATGACTCCCTCCATCATTATTGTACATGTATAAACCCTGCCACAGGCATGTGTGCTCATGTCATGAACAGAGCGAAAGGTCTGTTTCAAAAGCCTAGAAACACAAAACAGTGAATAGTACATGGTGGAGAGGCTTTAGAGGGTCTCTCTCTCTCTCTCATACACACTGCAAAGGTGAACAGTGAACAATAGACAAAATAGTAGCATGTAATTAGGAGCTGCCTCATAAAACCCTGTGGGTAAACATGATGTTCATCTATAGCAAATACGCCTGTTGCACCAGGGGCTATACTGCCAACACCATCAATCACGGCTCGTAGCGGAGCCTTGTCAAACCTGATAACAGTGGAGCCGCTCGTTACTACGGGGACAGTCAGATCACCAGGAGGCCATCCATCACTCCGAGCTGCCAGTTACACAACGCGATGGAAGTCAAAATGGGATGCATGCGTGTGTACTGAAAGGTATTAATGCATGGATGGGTTAATGATTTCATGGACATTAAAGAAAGTGACAAAAAAAAGATCTGAAAATGAACAAATGTAAATGTGATTAATGATTAAATCAATCATATTTATTTTCCAACTTATCAGGATGTGTATCATTATCAATAGTTGAAAAAACTATGACATAATATTTACGCATTCAATAATGTAAAATGAGCAGAAAAAAAAATAAAAATATATGCATATATACATCAAAGAATTCCCAGATCAATGTCCGTAAGGATCCAAGGGAAACCTTAACCAGCTCCAGAGGGAGTAAGGAGCCGACTGGTGCCTGCCAGTCCCCACAGGAACAAGGCCTGGCTCTGTCCCAAACCAGGGTTTTACTGGTTCCCCTGGGTGGGGCTAGGGAGCCACCGGAATTGGCCCCGCCGTTATGACGGGGCCCAGATGATTAGGACTCTGACACCCTGGCCGTGTTCTGCAGTACCAGTAGAACCGCGTTAAACCGGCTCACCACCGGCCAAACAACCACGGCTCAAACGACCGTGAGGTCTGCAAGAGCACCACCTAGAGGTCTGGATGTTGAACTACATTACGCTATAAATATCCTTATGGTCCTGGAAGGTTACGCAAATGAGGTGCTAATGTCTTTCAGTGTATGTGTTAGTGTGTGTTGTGTGTGTGTGTGTGTGTGTGTGTGTGTGTGTTGTGTGTGTGTGTGTGTGTGTGTGTGTGTGTGTGTGTGTGTGTGTGTGTGTGTGTGTGTGTGTGTGTGTGTGTGTGTGTGTGTGTGTGTTGTGTATAAGTGAGAAAGAGTATGAGTGTGTGAATGTGTCCACGTGCATATGTATGTGTTTATCTGTTAGTGTGTGTATGGGTGTGAATGAGTACGAGTGTGTGTCAATGTGTTAGTGTGAATGTGAGAGTGAGTGTGTGTGTGTAGCAACATGCCAATGTATGTGTGTATGTGAGTATGTGTGCGCCCTCCCATGCATATGTATGTATGTATGTGAGTGTGTGTGTCTGTCCCAAGAGGGAGATTAGAAGGGAGTGTGTGAGCTGGATGCTTGGTGTTTGTGAATATGCATGGCGAGGATAATTCCCTCTGAAAATGCTGAACTCGCGTCGTGGCCTGCGCCTGCGAAGGCTACATCTGGAACCCGAGGGACACGCGCAAAATCAATTCACCACTCCTGTAATTTACTGTAATGTCTTGCAGATGCTACCCCGTGTGTGTGTTTATATGTGTGTGCCCGCTTTCGTGTGCATGCATTTAATGAATAATGACTCTTACAGTAGGAGCCACATGGTGTGTAGTGAGATGGAGAAGTATGAATGTGTGTGTGTGGTGTGTGTGTGTGTGTTTATATGTGTGTGCCCGCTTTCGTGTGCATGCATTTAATGAATAATGACTCTTACAGTAGGAGCCACATGGTGTGTAGTGAGATGGAGAAATAAAAAAGGGGAAGTTGGTGGGGGGGGGGGGGGGGGGGAGGGGGGGGAGATATGTTAGACCAGCAACCAGCATCCACAACCACTCTGGGGGGGGGGGGACCCTCTCGAAAAAAGGACCCTCTCTGTGGGGACGCTAAAAGAGTTAACCCCCTCATATGACTGTGCACACTGCAATGGGAATTCATCAACCATTAAATAGAAAATATTATTATTATTGAGATAATGTTTTTAATAAAACAGCATCGAAGGAGACACTAGTCTGTAGACTCAAGACAGTGATAAGACTGTGGACTTCTGGATAGTTTGTAGCGTAAGTATTCGCTCCATCCCAAGGTGAAGTGTGTAGGCTGTTCTTTGTTCAGTCAGGTGAGCTGTGTAGTAGGTATGCTGTTGTCCGTTCACCCAGGTGAGGTGTGTGGTAGGTATGCTGTCGTCTGTTCAGAAGGAACGAGCTCTCGTGTGGCGCGGTCCTTAGCCCCTCCCCTTCTGCTGCTCAAAACTTGGGCTGAGTTCACCGATGAGGCGCTTTTGTCTCGGGGTCAGCACACGCAGCAGTTCGGCTCTCCGTGGGACACTCGTACGCATTCCTTTACGCGGAGGTTTCGGCGAGGCTAAAAGCGCTTGACGGATTTGCAGCTAGACGCTTGAGAAGTGGTACAAGTTCACAACTTTGGACAGCAGTGCAAACGGACAGCTTGAGGGACGTGACTTATTACGGTGCGCACTACGCTTGGATTACGCGCTGGACCGGTAGAGATCCATGAAGACGCTACCGAACCTACCTCTCTGGCCGCTACGGTAAACTGCTGTTTCTTTGACAAATACAATTTTGTTTTTAAAGAGTTTGTTTTTAAAGACACTTCGTGTCATGTTGTTGTTTTGGGGGTTTATTGGACGCTTACCGCACGAACACACGCGGGACGCTTTGGAGCGTTTCGATTCGGCAAATGTAAATAAAGTTGAAAACTTTCAATGTCCAAAACTTTCTGTCATTGTCATTTATCATCATAAAGACCACATTAGGCTGCTCCTCATAATTTCGCCTACTCAGGAGTCCCCCATTAATTATATTAGAGCAGCGGACACCTGAGTGTATGCTCACTCTGCAGCCGGGCAAGATGCGCTCGCCTCCGCCTTCCGACGCTACACCAACACAACACAACACAACACACCGATCCACGAAAACAACCCTGCCCTGGTCATTTCGCGAATGCGTAAAACGTCACCATGTCGGCTACATCGTATGTGCGCAAGCAGGACAAATGGGACTAAAAAGGGACCGGGTTGAGGCGCAGGACACCGCGCGTGCAGAGCCAGGTCGTACCGACCGCACCATGTTGACCACAGAGACTGTTCGGACCGCACCATATCGACCCCAGAGGGGCCAGTTGTTTTTAGACCCAGAATGGGAAAGGCCCGAGGCAGGGGAATATATACTATTGTAAACAGAGATGTATTGTTATTACGTTACAATAACAGTAGTATAATGAAACATGTTGATATTAAAAATGTAAATGCATATGCTACTATTTAAACAGGACAAGGTTTAACCTAGGAGTATTATTTAAGGCTACATTGAAATATAATACAATACAATTGTACAATACAATACAATCGTTTCTATTGTCCTGCATTCACTATAGGCCTGGATGTAAGATTTATGCAGGTGTTTTTCATTAATCATCCTCACAATTAAATAATTTGTTTCTGGCTTCTAAATACGCTCAGATTCGAATCTGCCGTCAAACGCGCAAACGCGTAAACTTTCCCGCGGCAGCAGACTATGCTGGGACAGCCCACCGTAAACCCCGGCCCTGATGTAGAGCAGAATCCGTGTCTCCGCACTCAGTATATGTTTCCCCCAAAACAGTCGTTAAGTGGCGGCGATATAAACCACATAATGGATTTGAGTGGTAGCCTATACAATAGAAAAAGGACCAGGGCAGCGCAGTCACGGGAATCGAATTATCCCTTTAGTAATGCGGAGCTCGTTCCCGGTGCCTTGAAGTCCACGGCCCGCCAGGGTTAAGCACTTACAGGCGGGGGACTCGTTGTTGCACGGCTCCGCGTTGTAAATATATTCCCTTAATGACAGCATGGTCGTACTCGTCCGTTGCCCTGAGACGCTGGTGTTTTTTTTGTATTTTTTTACTACCAACTCTGCGCTCACTGCCCTGCAGTCTAGCAGCGATCAGATCAGTATCATCGAGGAGAGACAGTAGTGGGAGATGAGACGAGGACGATAAGGAAACTTAAAAGACCGCAACACAAAATAAACAACTGGGACAAAGTGGGAAGGGTTATTCTCTTAAACCAATACACTAGAGACCCATGACACGCGCGTGTGTGTGTGTTTAAGTTTGTTAGCTTGTTATGGTTACACTTGTGTTACTTACACAGCGCTAAGCTATACACTTATATAGGACTTATAGGACAGGAGAGATGCTTTTTCCTATCGGACAGGTCCAAGCTACAGGCTATTTACGCCTGTAGCTTGGAGCATATTAGAGCATTTAGGTTTTACTATGACGTTTAAATTAGTGTGTTACCACTTCTATGCGTCATGAGGTGGAACTGCTTCTTGATAAAGGACATGTGTGTGTGTGTGTGTGTGTGTGTGTGTGTGTGTGTGTGTGTGTGTGTGTGTGTGTGTGTGTGTGTGTGTGTGTGGTGTGTGTGTGGTGTGTGTGTGTGTGTGTGTGTGGGGGGGGGGGGGGGAGAGTCACTGGGGTGCCTTCAAAAGCAACCTGTTTTTGGTATGGAAGGGTCTGGTCTTCCTCTGCCCTACCGTGGGGTAGAGAGGCCTCCCTTAACCTACGACTCCCCCTCCCCCCTCCTCTCCCCCAATTAGGGGCAGCCGCCGAGAACCCCCCCTAGACTCTCCCCCCTGCATCAGAGGGATTAGGGGTGAGGAGTCAGGTGAAGAGGCCAGAAGGGGGGAGAGAGGATAAAGACAAAGGCGGGAGAGAGAGAGAGAGAGAGAGAGAGAGAGAGAGAGAGAGAGAGAGAGAGAGAGAGAGAGAGAGAGAGAGAGAGAGAGAGAGAGAGAGAGAGAGAGAGAGAAGGGTATGGGGGAGGGGGGGATTAACACAGGGGGGGAGGGAGGGAGACGAAGGGAGAGCGATAAACACTGGGCTGATCTATCGATAGTCTGTATTAGTCTGTGTAGTGTTAATTTCATCAGACGACACGAGACGAAATATGTTCGTCAACAACCCTCTTTCCCAGACTAAGACTAATAAGGAACCTTTACACAAGACTAAGACCAATACTAAATGAACACAGAGTCTGTGCGTGGCTTTCTGTTCCCATCGTTCTTTTACTTCACATCCCATCCGTGGCGTTTGTCGTTTGTGAGTCACGTCTTCCTCGAGTCGTTGCCAACATCGGGGCATCAGGTGTTGCTTCACTAAGGCGTCAGCGCGCTTGCGGACTAACGCGGCCCCATTTCAGTCAGGCTTCAATCAAAGGCCTCTCTCTCCCTCACACATCAGCGCTGGCCCCGGTGGGGGCCAGGGGCCCCGAGCGCCTGACGGGCTCCACGGCAAGATGGCGCGACCTCGCTGCAGCCAAACGATGCGTTCAGAAGAACCACTTCAAAAAGCGCTGCGGAAATAGACATGAGCATGCGAAGGCGCTCCCAGCGCCCGGAGTGGCCCCAGACCTCAGCAAACCGCACGGCTACAAGCACACACACACACACACACACACAGACGCACAAAGATACACACACCACGGGCCCAAACAGGCATGCACACGCACTCAAACACACTCAGACACACACACACACACACACACAAACGCACTGCCCTTTGAACTTGATTGCAGGACATCAGGACCCCTTTTTCCTTAATTATTTCTTTTTTAAATCTGGTGAATGTGCCGTCCCCAAATAAACATGACTTAAAATAGCCTCAATCTGATGAACTGGCTTAGATGTAGAGCAGCAGGCAGCGAGGAAACACATACAAGAGAGAGAAAGGGAGAGAGAAAGGGAGAGAGTTTGAATGAGAGATGAGAGAGGGGAGCTCATCCCAGAAAGCCGCCACAAATTGCTGCGTTTCATTGGGGGCTGTCAAGCAAAAAAGAGGAACAGCCCATAATGTAAGGTTGTAATTACCCCTGGCCAGCACTGTAATTAGGAAATGAGCCTTCAACCAGACCTCGCTGAATACAAGGCAGGCTAGCGGACACACACACACACACACACACACACACACACACACACACACACACACACACACACACACACACACACACACACACACACACACACACACACACACACACACGAAAGTTTGACAGTCTGAAACCAGAGAGCACAAAGCTCTTTGTGGTGAAGGTCGAATATCTGCGATTAATGAATAATGAAACTCAAACAAACGTGTGTGATGAACATTAACTGTTAACAGTTCACCAAATATGGACTGAAGGATAAGATGGACCACGGGGTGCGTGTGTGTGTGTGCTTGGGTGTGTGTGTGTGTGTGTGTGTGTGTGTGTGTGTGTGTGTGTGTGTGTGTGTGTGTGTGTGTGTGTGTGTGTGTGTGTGTGTGTGTGTGTGTGTGTGTGTGTATGTGACTGTGCATGCATGTGTTTGTCCTCGCCACATGTGTGTGACATTTTACAAGCTAATTCGTGAACAGAAGAAGGGACAATGTCGCAAGTTAAGACAAGACACTTGGAGGACCTTTTCTGTTTCCTGGAAACATGTGAGCCTGCGTCACCGCAACGACAGAGCTTGAGGCTAGCTAACTGCTGCAAGACGCCCCCACACACCCACACAAACACACACACACACACACACACACACACACCCAACCACCCACCCACCCAGAGTCCCCCCGGCCTCCTTGGGCCTCGGAGATCCGAGGGCTCCGTAACCGAGGGCTCCGTAACCGAGGGAAGCGAGACAACAAAGGAGACGGCGAGAGAGAGAGAGACAATGAGAGAAAGAGAGAGAGAACGACATGTGGTCGGTCGGATGCTGATCAACTGTCCACACGGCAGAGCCGAGGTCCCTCACTGAGCTAATTCTACTGCTACCGCTAAAGCTACCACCAAGAGTACCTCTGCCTCATAGATAACTCCACGTCCCCGCCCAGAGGCCCGTAGCATGGCCACGGCCAGACACAAGAGGATCACCACACGCTTCGGCCTGCGTAATACCAAGTCGACTTTGTCTTTTTAAAATACGTCATATAATCAGATAAGGACACTGATGCAGAGCCCCGATTGGATCAACAGCAATATATCTAGTGTGTGTCGTATAGTGGAAAGATGATGATTACCGAAGAAGTGTCCCGTCTGTGTCCATGATCTTAAACTGTGTGTATGTGTGTGTGTGTGTGGTGTGTGTGTGTGTGTGTGTGTGTGTGTGTGTGTGTGTGTGTGTGTGTGTGTGTGTGTGTGTGTGTGTGTTCGTTCATTGTGTGTACGTTCATGTGTGTGTTCATTTTCATGTGTGTGTGTGTGTGCATGTGTGTTCGTGCGCGTGTGAGTGTGTGTGAGAGAGATGACATTTGCAAACAAAGGTGGCCCAGGAATATCGCCTCCCATAACTTTTTTCATCTCCATCAAACAGGAGCCGCAATCTGTAGCCCGTGCGCTCATGGTGCTCACAGCATACTAATCATCACCACACCGGTGGGAACATGCTCTAAAAAGTGTCTCTGGGTTTCTCTGGGCCCATAACCTGTTGGCAGAGCAGCCCATTAGTGGCTATTTGTTGTGAACCCAATATAGGACCGAAACTTGGTGGGGGGGGAAAGAAAAAGTCGAGAGACATTCTGCTGCATCTCTTGGCACTCGCTGCAACAGCAATCAGCTGTGTGCAGGAGGACTTTTATTGAATCACGCCCTCAGACAGGTGGCTTATCACTGTTAATCACAAATAAAGTTTTGCCCATTAACAAAGATAAACATTCAATAATTGAGGGCACCATTCAACAAAAGGTCACACAGGTGTGGCAAAATCAGGTTCTGTTGGCAGACGTCTTGTCCTGAAACCACAGTTTGAAAGACATGGAACTGCTAACATGTGAACGTCACCGCCCCCCTGCCCACACCACATGTACCGCCGCTGAGTCCATCAACTGCTAATACGGCTTTCAAAACTTTTTTCTTGGATATTGACCCGAGAAAATGTTTGCGTGCCGTGTACAGCTCAGTAAGTAGCCAAAGTAGAGGATAAACCTAAAACTGTGAATTCCCATCCAACCGTAAGTGGCCATAGTCTTAGCTGTTACCCTAGTCATGGTGTGTGTGTGTGTGTGTGTGTGTGTGTGTGTGTGTGTGTGTGTGTGTGTGTGTGTGTGTGTGTGTGTGTGTGTGTGTGTGTGTGTGTGTGTGTGTAGCAAGGACTTAAGCGCTAATTCTTCGGAATAGCTACCACACCTAAGTGGCCAAACAGGTAGTAAAACTCAATGCAAATCTCTGAGTCCACATCTCAACACTACCACAGTCCATTAGATAGAAAATGTGAAGTCGGAAGTTTCCTGTGGTGACGAAACTTTGAGGAAAGCTGTGAATATTACTGCAATCCTAGTGATTGCAACAGCTCTCGTACTTTGACTAGCAGTCACACACACACACACACACACACACACACACACACACACACACACACACACACACACACACACACACACACACACACACACACACACACACACACACACACACACACACACACACACACACACACACACACACACGAGAGGACGAGCAGGCTAAATCGGCCAGGCCGCATTCCTTAATTCCCGCTCAACTGTGTTGAGTTGTAGTTTTTTGGACGCAGCACACGGCCGACCGGTGGCTCCCGGATTAAACCTGTTAAAACCGAACTTCCTGCTCAGCCGGTAGGGCATGGTTCCCCAACTTTGTGCGCCTTCTGCTTCCACACAAATTGTTGTTTCCCACTTAACGTCTGCCGGTGACGTCAACAGGTGGACGCCATCGCGTCGCTCTGCCTCACACCACCGATTGGTTGCAAATATTACAAATATATATTGATTGATGTTTTGCTTGATTGTCTCCACAGATAGAGACGTCCAGACTTCACTCGGAGGGAGTTGGTGAGGAGACGCCTCATCCTGATTGGGTGAGTTAAGATCGATGAACACGCGTGCCCTGATGAGACATGGGGCGGGGCCAAATTAACTCAAATTAATTAAATATTTCCAATAAAAACTTTATGATGTGCCACTCCCGGCACGCGCACACACACACACACACACACACACACACACACACACACACACACACACACACACACACACACACACACACACACACAAAGAGAGAGAGAGAGAGAGAGAGACAGCGACAGAGAAAGAGTGTGTGCGCGCACATGCGTTTGTATTAATGAGCCTTCGATGTCTGTTCCTCTCCTTCCCCTCAATAAAACACACAAACACACACACACACACACACACACACACGTTCATTTACTGTTAACTACATTCAAGAAGATTGCGGAATATCCAAAAGACACACCAAACATTTCAAAGGCAGTAGGAAAGATAGCTTTAAGCTACTATAATAATAATTTTAAAGGCAAGCTATCGCCTCCAACTATGGCAATGGGTGTGTTACACAGTGCGTGCGTGTGTGTGTGTTTGTGAGACCGAGTGTGATCGAGTGAGTGATTGTCAGGTGAAATCATACCTGATTTTCAAGCCAACTGAATTGTTGAGGTTTGGAGACGTATGTGTTGTTTCTGTACTGGATCTACCTGTGCTAGTACTATCCGTAGTACACATGCACACGTGAAAAATGTGTAGAATGGTATCTTCCAACATATGAAGAAGTTACTTCAGACGAAGCGTGTGCCGAGCCTACACACACACAGCCAGGCATTGTTTACCAAATCACCAGTTGGCTGTGGACTCCACTCACTTTATGATCAGTGTACCGCGTAGGGACGGATGTGTTGATTGGAGTGAACACACAGGTCTTTATTTAGGCATGCTGCTATTCACTGCTGCAGGAAGACAAAGAGTCATTCATTACGTTTTTTTCCCCTTAGAGGTCGAGGTCTCTCTCTCTCTCTCTCTCTCTCTCTCTCTCTCTCTCTCTCTCTCTCTCTCTCTCTCTCTCTCTCTCTCTCTCTCTCTCTCTCTCTCTCTCTCTCTCTCTCTCTCTCTCTCTCTCTCTCTCTCTCTCTCTCTCTCTCTCGAAGGAGTAGGGGATTCCACACTCCCAAACCTCACCAAAGGGTCTTTTTCTTGGACGGGCGGGCATGAGAAGAGACCAGAGGCCCACATTAATGTCAGATGCCTGAACCCCGGCATGTGGACTCACATGGCCTGGTTGAGATGCAGCCGAAGAGTGTGTGTACGTACGTTTGTGTGTGTGTGCGCGGTGGGGATTGCGGATGCGATGTCACCAAAGACATCTCAGTGTTTCCACAAAAACACACACAAGCTAAGAGAGGCTTCCATAGATGATACTTAAAGCATACCGCCAAACCCGCCCACCACACAAAGACAACCGCTGCCGTGGCACAGAGAAAAAGGTAGCCTTGTTGTTCTCCAGCTCCCAGCAGGGAGCCAGCAGGCCGGCTGCACACCTGTGGTCGGCTAATTGCACTGCTTGGCACCGCGGTTGCCTCTTAATGCGTTGCTGCTGACAGACGTCTTGTGCCTTTGACAGACACCAACGGCAGGGTTTTGTGGAGCCCCGAGCCGCCTGCCGCAGGTGAGCTAGCGGTTACACCGAGCGGGGCATGGCGCCTGATCCACAGCAGGGTACCTGCCTGGCGTTGGTCGGTGGGCCAAGTTATTACCGCAGTATCTAATCCTACCGCTTTAGATATTGCAATGCCACGTCAGGGTCGGACATTGTGGGGCAGCCGGCTGCCAGGGGCTTAACGTTGAGTGATTCTGTTAGTGGGACGGAAGGGTGTCGCCGTGGCGATGGCTGTCGCCGTGTCCCCAGAGCCACCGATGGCGGGGGCCACTTCGTCGGGGCAGAGGAAGGTGGAGGCGGCCGGGTGGAAGACGAGGTGCACACTGCACTGCCTGCCTCTCTGTCAGGCTGGGTGTTTATACAACGCAATCGAGGCGAACTTATCAGCGGCACTCATCACCTCCCAGTCCTGTTCACCTCGGGGGGGGGGGGGGGGGGGGGGGGGTTTGGACAAGGTGGCAGGTGGGACGCTGGCAGGTGGGACGCTGCAGGTTTATCGTGCTAATGTGGGAATACGCCCTCTCAGGTCGAAATCTGTGGGAGACGGAAACTATCTCCCGGCACACCGAGTCCTGATCGACGGCGGCGATTAGAAGTTGTAGAACCCTGGTTGATTTAGTGCGTTTGTCACCGGAGGAAACTATCAGGTTCCCTTTGGAGATGTGAAGGGCCCCCGACCCCTCTCTCTCCCGCGCCTGTCCCAACTCGCCCCTGAGCTCGCAGGCTTGTTGCGCCAGAAGTGCAGTCTGACTGTTAACCTTTGGATGTTGCCCCCTCTTGGTTTAATATATGAGAGAGAGAGAGAGAGAGAGAGAGAGAGAGAGAGAGAGAGAGAGAGAGAGAGAGAGAGAGAGAGAGAGAGAGAGAGAAGAGAGAGAGAGAGAGAGAGAGAGAGAGAGAGAGAGAGAGAGAGAGAGAAAAACAAGTGACGGAGATCTAGATGATAGACGGATGAATGAATGTCATTTGTAACAGGGGAGCACAGGTTCCTAACAGGAGGCTCTATGCTGCCGACAGGCATACCTAGAGACTGTTTGAGGGTGGGGGTATTCAGATGTATCGATGTAGCTCCAACATTCTGCAATGTAGCTGTAGCTGTGTGTGACCTGCCACTATCGCAGTGCTCTGTATCTCCATGTTGTATCACACACACACACACACACACACACACACACACACACACACACACACACACACACACACACACACACCCCGGGGGGCTGTTATGTCAGGAGGTGTGAAGCAATGGCTTCATAAGATTCCCGTCATACTCACACACACACACACACACACACACACACACACACATACACACACACACACACACACACACACACACACACACACACACACACACACACTCACGAACAGACCTGAGGAGAAGGGGCGAGCGAGAGCAATGCGGGGCGAGCGAGCTGAAAGAGAGAGAGACGGAAGGAGAAGAGAGAGAGTAGACGGATTGACACGACTGGAGAGGTGGAATTCGAGACGCGCGCCAGGCGTGCGCGCCGCAGAGCCTGACTCATAGCTGACCTTCCCCGCGCCCAGAGTGTTTTTCTGTTTGTGTGACTTGTATCCACAAATGCCTGACATCAACACCGGGGCAGAGAGGCAAAGTGGGAGGTCCGCGGGATCCGTCTGCACTCGGTGTTTGCCAAGTAGGCGCCACGATCCGCGAGCAATGCGCAAACGAAGAAAGCCTGAGCAGGCCCCGGGGGTGTTTGTCCTCGGTCCCTGCCAAATGTTTCCGGAGTTTTCCGGAGAACAATATTTACCCAGCGAGCGAAGGCCCGGCAGCGTCCTGTCAGCGTTCCACGTGCCCCGTGCTCTCTGCGGCGTAGAGTTTCACTGCGAGCGCCGTCGCATGTAGGGTCAAACGTAGAGCGGGAATTGCAACATCAGGATGGAATGGGGTTTCCACCCCACCTACCGCCCTCTCCCATGCACACACACACACACAAACTGTCACACACACACACACACACACACCACACACACACACACAAACTGTCACACACACACACACACACACACACACACACACACACACACACAAGCTAATGTCGCGTGTGGCGCTTCACTTCTGAACTCGGGTGAGCATACCTGAGTCAGCTGACGAGACTAAAAATGCACTGACATCAGAAGAATAGCTTTCCGTGGCCTTGTGTGTGTGTGTGTGTGTGTGTGCAGCAGCTATGTCTGTCATTTGACATGCTATGCAAGTGACACGCGAGGCAGATGAGACAACATCCTGTCCAGCGGCACACTCAGCCAGAACTGGTCCGTCCAGGCCGCAAGCATACCACTTGAACCAAACACTGTTTGCATGCGGAGAAACACAAAAGGTGTGTATCCATCACACACCTGTAAATCACGCTGTTATTACATAGGAGTCCACAGGCAACACCTCGACAACAATAGACACAATAGACACCTGCGATTGGAGCTTTTCATTCGTACACAATGTGGGGTTCCGCACAGTGGGCTAGAAAGAGCATGTGATTGTGAGAGAGAGAGACACACACACAGAGAGGAAGAGAGGAAGAGAGGGAGAGAGAGAGAGACGGAGAGACAGAAGAGAGATTCTGAAAAGGAGAGAGTGAGACAGAGAGGAATTGAGAGAGAGACAGCATTGAGAGACAGAGAGGCAGAGTAGTGACAGAGAGCGAGAGAGAGACAACTGTGATGGACAAAGAGAAGAGCGAGAGGAAGTTTTGTGTGTAGGTGAATGAACGACAACCTGATCAACTAGATCGGCAGCAGAGACTGGTTAATAATCCCCTGGTTAATTACTGACAAACCCTGACAGGACGCTGTGTAGAGCAGATTCAAAAGCACTGAGAGCCACTATTAATGGATCAAACCGAAACGATGACGGAACAACAGCATGAAAGACCGCTCTCCATTGTTGTTGTTTTTTTAATTTGTGTGTGTGTGTGTGTGTGTGTGTGTGTGTGTGTGTGTGTGTGTGTGTGTGTGTGTGTGTGTGTGTGTGTGTGTGTGTGTGTGTGTGTGTGTGTGTGTGTGTGTGTGTGTGTGTGTGTGTGTGTGTCAAAGCTGCACATTGTCCACCCATTGGGACACTGCTGACAGGGGGACGCCGATGGTGACCTGGGTGTGTTTCGGTCCCCCCAGGTCACAGGGCACAGAGTCCACTGATGACAGATAGACATCAGGGTCTGCACCATCACTCATGTGAGCAGACAAGAAGGCACTGTGTGTTGGTCAATGGCTTGGAGAGGGGAGGGGGGGGGGGGGGAGTGAGAGACTGATGGAGAGATAGGAGGTTGAGAAAGAAAGAGATCGATAAAAATAAACTAGTACTCTAGAATGGGGCTGTGTGTGTTATGCCAGACAGTTTTTCTCTTTGAGGTTTTTGTGCTTCGGGTGCAAAATAAAATCAGCTCTGGGATCTGACCAGCACAAACACTTATTTCCTCTGGCCGGAGTACGAAGAGGAAATGGCCCACATTTCCTTTTGGACCGGGCAGCGCGTGTCTCTGACCTCAGTGCTCCAAGGCTCAGAGGACGGCCAAGCGAGAACCTGAATCGGGTCTGGTGTGTCTGCACCGGCCCCCCGTCTGTCTCCTCGACCCAGCTCCAGGGGCTCGGTCCCTGGGGTGGGAGAGTGGAGAGTGTGGGCGGCCGGTGGGCTGGAGGCGAGTAGGTCGGAGGGAGGGAGTGTTGGCTGGAGCTCAGTGATCTGAAGGGTTGAGGCGCAGACCGTCTCGTTTACCCAGACACACAGTGTGGAGGTTTAGGGTTTCCCATCGCCCCAGAGGAGGAGAGAGAGCACCTGCTATGGCATGGACGCGTTCAAAGCTCCAGGTGTGTGTGTGTGTGTGTGTGTTTATGTAAGTATGAG
>OLKM01001153.1:97665-105165 GCA_900291075.1 Melanogrammus aeglefinus | reverse complement strand
CACTGGGAATAGATTTACTAGTAGTGCGGAGCAAAGAGGTCATAGAAACAGGTTATGCCCCCCATCCCCCCCGGGTTCTCAGAGGTTGATGCAATGCATCGCTGAATCTATTTTCTCTCCTTTACCCTGCATCCCCTCCCCCCCCCCCATATCTCTAACCCCCCCTCAACCCCTTTCAAGTCCTGAGGCCCCCCCCCCCCCCACTCTCCTCCTTGCGGGTCCTTAAGAGGCCCTCAGGAGATCTCAGGAGACAACGGCAAAAATCTAAAAACACATTCCTCATGTGTTTTTATTAGATTCCAAGACGTTGTATCCAGCCGAGTTTGTGCGTCGTCCTCCGTGTAACGACAACACGAGTACTGCGAGTCGTCGTGTTATTTATAATCCCGTTGACCGCTCAGGGGGGAAGGCAGGGGCAGGGGAGGCTGCGTTTGAGCTACCACTGCAGTTCATCTCCCCAGTTTAGAACGGCGGAGACTAAATCACGGCCAGACAGACGGCGGGCCCCTGCTCTCTGCCGCGGTGGACACACACACACACACACGGGGGGCATAGTGCTGACACGGTGTGGGCCGGGACGAAACCGGAGAAACCGGAGCGCCGTCGGAGGCCAGGTCGTTCCTGAGTGAAGGCTCTGAGTGAGGCCTTGTTCGTATAACTTTATCACGATGGCCGAGGTTATTTATGCCCCGTGCCAGCTTCACTCATAACCCCGGGACTCAGATTAAAGATGTGGATCTACATGAGGAGATACTGCTGGGCCCGGGGGAGGTTCAGTGGTCATGGGATGTGTTGTGAAGATTATCCCCTTAACCCCCGCAACTCCCGAGTTCACCCACAGCATGTGTGTGTGTGTGTGTGTACATGTGTACACACACACACACACACACACACACACACACACACACACACACACACACACACACACACACACACACACACACACACACACACACACACACACACACACACACACACACACAGCAGCAACAAAGAGCACCTATTGCGTCCAAGTATCTGCCACTGTAAAGAGCGGGGTTCTGCTTCGCTCAATACTATCAATTACACAGCACATTGCACCGAGAATGCAGCGCGGCCCAAGCCAGAGCAGTGTGGACCGGTGCCACGGAGCAGACGTCTTTATAAGTATGGTGGAAAGCTGCTCACAGCCCCCGGGGTCAGCCAGGCAGCTTATTGCCTGAGCAGCCTTGCGCCAGGGGAGTGCTTTTGATCACAGGACCATGCAGGCCCCTGATGCGAAGGCTCGGTCGAAAATATAAAATTCAGCAACATAATTCAGCATAATTTTTTTTGTTCGCACCTCATTCAATGGTATTATAGTTAAATGATGTAAAATAATTTGAAACGTCAAGCATATTTAACGTATTACATTCTGCCTCTGCGGTGTCACTATGACAAAGTAACTAATGTGTTCGACAGAGGTACAATGCCTTGCGAGAAGACACAATTCGTACTGTCTGTTCCATTCTCTTCGTATGCTTCAAGCCTCTGAAGTCACAGGTCACTGATCGCATTCTTGTTCTCTTTCGTTTCAGGCTGAACGGGGGGAAGGAGAGAGAGAGACACACTGCCAAGATGAAGGTCCATCTCACTCCGCTGACTCCCCTGTTCCTCCTTCTGCTTCTTTTTCTCCTACCGGACGCCGCCTTGCCAAGCGACTGCCCGAAGGACTGCTCCTGCTCCACTCTGGAGTCCATCTTCTGTTTCCAGCGGCATTCAGCCACCATCCCTCAGGGGGTACCCCCGGCCACGCAGAACCTCTACCTCTTTTCCAACGGCATCGAGGGACTGACCGAGGAGGACTTTGATGGCCTGGAGAGCCTTGAGATGCTGGACCTCAGTCAGAACAAGCTGACGGCGCTTCCCGATAAGGTGTTCCAGCCCTTGATCTCCCTGAGGAACCTGGACCTGTCCTCCAACCAGATCACGTACATCTCCGAACACTGCTTCCACGGCATGCCCCTTCTGGAGCGGCTCTACTTGTACAGCAACCACATCAAGACCATTCACCCGGCGGCCTTCAATGGCTTGGAGCAGTTGATAGAGCTCAAGCTGCAGGGAAACCAGCTTACCACACTGCCGGCGCTGTCCTTACCCAGGCTGAGGCTGCTGGACCTCCGCCATAATGTGTTCCCGACTCTCGGTCCGGAAGACCTCAAGACCCCGAACCTTGAGTCCCTGAGGTTGGCAGGAGTCGGGCTCACCCACCTCGACGATGAGCTCATGGGCAGTCTGGGTAATCTCCATGATCTGGACATATCCGAGAATCAACTGGAGGTGTTCCCTCCGGCGCTGAAGGAAGCAAGAGGGCTGATCCACCTCAGCCTCGGAGGGAACCCCATGGGACCCCTGGATATAAAGGATCTGCAGAATCTGGGGGATCTTCACGAGTTGGACATCAGCAGCCTGAGTTTACAGGGTCTCCCCGAGGAATTCCCGAGGCTTTTCCCCCACTTGGAGAAACTAAAAGTAGCAGAGAATCCCTTCAACTGCCTGTGCAACCTTGCATGGTTTCCAAACTGGCTGAAGACCAAGGGAATTACCCTGCACAGAACCGAGGAGACCCGCTGCCACTTCCCCCCGATAAATGCTGGGAAGGTTCTGCAGAGGATGGAGCACAGTGAGTTTGGTTGCCCTATTACGACCAGAGTGACCACCACCACGGTCAAGACCACCACCACCGCAGCTGACCCTGTGACCCTCCCCCTAAGTACATCTGAGGCTTTTCTCGATCCGATGCCCAGCGACTACTCCTTGGACCCGGAAGACGACAATTCTTTGCCACCTGTCCTTGCCAGCCCCAGCAGCAGCAGCAGCATTGACAACGAGATGCAGCCGACTTCGTGCCATCCCAACACCTGCTCTAACGGTGGACTGTGTCGGCTGGACCGACGCGGCCAGGTAGCATGCGCCTGTCAACCCGGCACCTCGGGCGTCTACTGTGAGATCCCCCGATCATCATTCACCCTCCGCGCCTGAGGACGAGGTGTCCATGGCAACGGTCATCTCGGACGCAGCGGACATCAGCTCCCGGGCCGTGACCTCGACCACGATACGGCTGGACCTTCACCGCTACATCGAGAGGCGACCGTACATCCGCGGAATCCGCCTGACCTACCGGAATCTCTCGGGGCCAGACCGCCGGCCGATCGACCTGAGCGTTCCCGCCAACTACCCGGAGTACACGCTCAGAGGCCTGAAGCCAAACTCTACATACGCCGTGTGTGCCAGGCCTCTGGGCGCCCCTATCGGTATGGACAGTTCCTGCACTGAGGCCCACACGGTGGGCCAGCATCAGAGCACCGTGGGGGCCCGCGTAGAGGACAAGCGGTTGACCACCATGCTAGTGCCGGCCCTGGCCATCTTGTCGTCACTGGTGCTGATAGCAGCGGCCGTGGGGATCGTTTGCTACCTCCGCAAAAGAAGGGGCAAAGGCCACCTGAACCACCTGGACTGCGAGCCCTCCCAGCTGGAACTGGAGGGTGTGCAGACCAGCCTAGACAATGGGGCGCCACCTAAGAAGCAGCCCGAGGCCTTGAGTCCCGAGCCCGCCGTTCAGAACGGTAACCTGGAGTACGAGGAGCTGCTGCTCCAGGATCACTGCACCTCGAACAACAATATGTGCACGCACAAGCCCAGCTACTTCTGACAGCTCGGACTGCACTGCAATGGGGAGACTGACTGGGGGCGTTCTGTTGTGGTGTGGTGTCGTCGCCTTGGCAACTGCTCTGGGCGATAGCAGTGGCAGTGGGAGGGACCGGCCATCCAGTAACAGAGATGCGGAACATCAAAGACATTGTAAATATAAAGTGTTTGTCTAACTGGACAATAAACGAAGAGATTGGAGATAATAAAAAAAGGGATATTCCCTTAAATATGATGTAGCTGATTTCTGCAGTTTCCTACCAGATGGACAACACCCTCAGATCGAGGGCTATAGATTGAAATTGAGGGATAAATTATGCCAGAGGTGGGTGATGTCCCTATTAGTAGTAAAGAAGAGGTGTGCACTGATATTGGGCTGTGCTGCCATTTCCCAGTTGTAACAACTGATCTAAACCCCATTAATATGATGGGTTGTATTTTTGCTATGTTGTAGCACCCTCAGCACTACCTTAAAGCAGTCGTGCTTGCTGTGAATGACCATTTTTGTTATCAAATGAAGCGTCGTCAAAGACGGCTCCCACTGCGCATTGCTCGCTTGTATAGTTTCCTTCGGCTCTACTGCTTTTGTACAAATACAATTTCTAATGTTATTTTTTTTATAAGTGTCTGTTTTTTTTTTTCTCTCTCTTGTTAAAACAATGTGACTGTGCAGCCATCCACCCCTATCTCTTGTGACTCACCGACAGACAAAACATCAGATTAAAATCTTTGAAGATTAAAAAAATGCATTTTGTACCAACAGAGTCAATCAAAGGGCTTTGCCTGCAGAATGTCAGACGGTCTAAGTAGCTGTTAAATCTGGCCTGACTCAAGGCTAAGTCCCCTTCCTCATTCTTCAGCACTCGCCCTCTTTTTCCTCCATTGAGAGGATTCCAAACGTTACAAAGGGAGACTCATCCCCGTATTTAGTTTCAACTGTGATGCATACCAAAATTTAACTATACCAGAAAGCTGAGAACGGAGAGATAACGTCTGATACTGTATTGTTGATTCATGCTACAAGGCACCCGAGTTATACTGCTCACAACTCACACAGGACAGATAGTGTGTTTGTGTGTACTTTCATTCCCTGGGGTACGACATTTGCTTCTGTGGCATATTGCCTAACACCATTAAAAGTTGGTTTTAGTCTCGCTCATTTTAAAAACGGCTCCAGCTCCAGATGTAGCGTGGTAACTCTATAGTGTTATGCTCTTAATTTAATCATTCTGAGGCGAGAAGGAGACCTCAAAAACATGGTGACCCAGACACACTGGGATGTCAAACCGTTTAGGATTAACAAAGAGGTTCACGCTCTCTATGGTGGCAAGCTTGCTTGCGCGCCGCGCGCGCGTGCGTGCGTGCGTCGTGTGTGTGTGAGAGAGAGAGAGAGAGAGGTCTGTCAACAAACGTGATAATGCAGGAGCTTGTCCAGTCACGTCTTTAAGAGACGCGCAGACATAAAGTTACCACTAGATATGTGTCTCTCAGTGTCACCCATGAGAGAGCACACTGAATACCTGCACACACAATAAGATGTGTATGTGCCGGAATGTAGACACACCATACTAAAGTTTTTCCTTGGACTCAATCTGTATTCAATCACAACCAAAATGGCCAAAAAAAAAAAGATCAAACTGGAATATTTGTCCGCTAATTAGTTTACATTGAAAACCACGCACAGTATTTTCAATGGGGTCGTTAACTTTCCCTGTTTACTTTGGGAAGCTCTTAGTTGTAAAGCTCTGTTGTTGCCTTTTTGTATACAGTGAACATATTTGTAAAAGTGGAGAATATTGATATGTAAAATAAAATAAAAAGATTATACATAAAAATGAAAAGTCTTTTGATTTCTGCATGAAATTATTTTTGCTTGACAGGCATAGGAGAGGATAAGCAGAGAGACAGGGAGGGAGAGAGAAAGGGAGAGAGTGAGACAGACAGACGGACAGACGGACGGACGGACGGACGGACGAACAGTGAGAGAGGAAGAGATTGCCTGCATAGAGGAGGATAAGCCAATTTACTTCAAGAGAGAAAGAGAGAGAAAGAGAGAGGGGTCAGAAGTTCAGCGAGAAAGAGAGAAAGTAAGAAATAAGATGATGGATAAAAGATGATGTTCAAGTTACCATATTAACTCTGCAAATTACACAATATTTCACAAAAGATGCCGGTCAGCTCAAATTGTTTTTATGTGTGTGTGTGTGTGTGTGTGTGTGTGTGTGTGTGTGTGTGTGTGTGTGTGTGTGTGTGTGTGTGTGTGTGTGTGTGTGTGTGTGTGTGTGTGTGTGTGTGTGCGCGCCCGCGCATGCGTGGAGGTCGTGTGTGTGTGAGAGTGCTTCACATTGTTTACTGTTTGCTCTCTACCAACGCAGAGTGTTACATCTGGTTACTGTTTAGACCGTTTACAGTGTTTTCCAGGACAGGGGGTTGTAGTAAATAATCCAATTTGTTGTTGGGCTATATCCTACTCTCCATTGTGTATCCAACAGGGGGGCCTTGCCCACAGCATCCACGTTTTATTAGATGTATAATGGCTCTCTTAACAGCAAAGGCCTCCGGGCCCAACAGAGAAGAGACTGGGGATAAAACCGCAGGTTCAGGTTTCTAGGTGAACAGGGATCATGGTGAGTGAGTCAACGCGCGACTCCTCGGACCAAACCCGTTCAACATTGTTTGCAAACCAACGCCATAAAAGCTGCTGACCACCCATGTGTTTTACTGGTGGGATGTTGGCCCGAGAATAATGATGCTGTGCACACACACACACACACATAGCAAGCAAACGCACATGCATGGAGAAACACACACACACAAACACACAAATCACCACACACACGCACACACACGTAAGCAGACACACACAGGCAGCAAACGCAACACAGCATGGAGAAACACACACACACACAACACACAAAAGCACTGCCAACGCATGCACATGTAAGGAGATACACACAGGGGGCAGAATGCCGAAACACACACACACACACACACACACACACACACACACACACACACACACACACACACACACACACACACACACACACACACACACACACACACACACACACACACACACACACACACACACACACACGGAAGCCGGGCAGCCCAGTGGCGTCCCACAGTATCAACACAAACACTTGAAGCAGCGTGGGACTGATGTCACGCAGGTGCTATTATTATTATTTCCATTCACACACACCGAGCGGGAGGAAACTTCCCAGCCAGCGAGAGGACAACACACAGCCCTGTTGCTTCACTGCTTTGTCGCTCCGTTCCCCTCCTCCACGCTCCGTCTGCTCTTCCTCCTGGCCGCCATCTTTCCCGTTATTCCCTTTCTTCCGCATTGTTTGTTTACGCCAGGCGCATTCGCCGTCCGTGTGAATCAAGTGTGGGCGTCCCTCTCTTGTCTGTACGGATCCGCACTATGAGGAAACGTGGCATTGGGTTCCCAGGGAGACTCGCCTGTAGAGAGGCCGCAGGTGAGAGGACAGCTGTAGGAGCCATCGAAATGATGGATGTCGAGGATAACTGATTTTTTTTTTCCCCCGAATGGGATTTCTACGCATTCTTTTACGTGGAAAATGATTCGCGGGAGATAGTGAGAGATCATTCTGGAGTGAGTGAGTGAGTGAGTGAGTGAGTGAGTGAGTCAGAGGCGCCCGCGCGCACACACACACACACACACACACACACACACACACACACACACACACACACACACACAACACACAGAGAGACAAGAGAGAGACACAGAGACAGCACACACACACACACACACACACAAACACACACACAGAGAGAGAGAGAGAGACCAAGAGAAGAGAG
>OLKM01001153.1:22500-97655 GCA_900291075.1 Melanogrammus aeglefinus | reverse complement strand
CACACACACACACACACACACACACACACACACACAGAGAGAGAGAGAGAGACCAAGAGAGAGAGACAGAGACAGCGACAGAGAAAGAGTGTGTGCGCGCACATGCGTTTGTATTAATGAGCCTTCGATGTCTGTTCCTTTCCTTCCCCTCCATAAAACAGTCCGTCCCCCTCCCACCCCTTCTCCTGCCTGGGTTTAACTGAGGCCCGGTACCTGGCCTGGTGCCCAGCCCAAGGCCGTGGCCCTCCAAGGCCCTCGACGGCCTTCAATGCTCCCATTGTAGTGCCGAGGAAGCCTGCTACCACGGTGATAAAGTTAAACCCAAAGGAATCCACACACCACATTACTCCAGAGTAAATATTGTCCTTGCCGTCGTACACGCCTCAGCGTTTTCCCCGCAGCACGCGCCGCCTCTCGGGCCTCCCCCCCCCGCGGCCCATGTCCCCTCGACCGGTGCCCTTGTCGTTGCAGAATGGGTCGATAACCAATCCTGAAGGCTAGGAGAAGGAGGGCGGGAGACGGTGGCCGCCCAGAACACCGGGACTGAACCCCGGGTCTCAGGGATGGTTACAGGCGCGTTATCTACTATGGGTCCCCACATTGACATTTAGGGCATTGAGCAGACGCTTTTAACCAAAGCAACTTACATTTACATTTACACATTACATTTGTCCGACGAAAGAGAAAGAACAATATATCGCTCTCGGGTACAGTACCGATATTCCTAGTAACAAATGCCAAGCAACATATCTACAACCTAGATGAATAGGATAGACGCTACTGTGGTATTACTTTTTAAGTGCCAGGACATACAACACATAATAAGTGCGTACATTAACTGCTGGGATGTACAACATACAATAAATGTGTGAGAGGGGTGCTTCTAGGAGTGTAAGGGGGGAGAATGTGGGCAATGTGGGAGTAAGAAAAGCAGCTATGAAGAGCCCAGGTGAACCCTGAACAAGTGAGTGTTGAGTCTCTTTCGGAAGCTGGTGAGCGACTCTGCGGTCCGGACGTCGGCAGGGGTCTCGTTCCGCCACTGCGGTGCCAAAACAGGGAAGAGTTCTCACTTTGTATGTTCACCTCCCAACCTCACGTTCACGGTCCTCCGTGTTGCTGACACCCAGAGCACCCTGGCCTCAAGCTCACACCAGACTTGCTTCAGCACGCCAAGATCCTTGAGGTGGACTTCAAAAAAAAACACGCTGAATACGAATTTCTATCAATACCTCTTTGAGACAAGCGATCACTTTCTCCACAAGTCTCCACAAACGCTTGGAATAACTCGCCATTGAAGCTCTCACATGAGAAGACGTCACGAGACAATAGCAACATCGCAGTAATCCCCTCCCTGACAGTGGTGCGTTTCTCTGGTTCCGGCAGCAGAGAGAGCTGAAACAAAGGCTTTGCTTCTTGTGCCCCGCTTTGCCAAAACCGTGCAACCTCCATTATCCCGGAGCCGCGTCCGGCCTCTCTGATGTGGTCGTCTGCTAACCGATGCCTGGAAGCCCGACCACAAATTTGTGACCGGTGTCAATAGGGGAGGGAGGAAGAGGGAGGGAGGGGGGGAGAGAGGGAGGGAGGGGGGGAGAGAGAGAGAGAGAGAGAGAGAGAGAGAGAGAGAGAGAGAGAGAGAGAGAGAGAGAGAGAGAGAGAGAGAGAGAGAGAGAGAGAGAGAGAGAGAGAGAGAGAGAGAGAGAGAGAGAGAGAGAGAGAGAGAGAGAGAGAGAGAGAGACAGAGAGACAGAGAGAGAGAGAGACAGAGAGAGAGAGAGAGAGAGACAGAGAGACAGAGAGCGAGGGAGCGAGAGAGCGAGAGCGAGAGACAGGCAGAGCATGAGCGAGAGAGGAGGGCAGAGAAAACACACCGCTACTTTGTTTTTAAAGCCGGGCCGTCCCAGCGCTCTGGATTTCATTTTCTAATTCCTTCGTTTCTAACTCAAACCCTCCTGCCCCCAAAGACCCACAACCCCCCTAACCCCCTCACCCCTCTACACCACCTCCTCCACCCTCGGGCCCCAGCGCTGGGAGGGGGTGGAGCAGCAATAATACGGGAGTGTTATGGAAGACGAAGGCTGATGTGCCACCGGCTCCTGTCAGAGCGGCCGCGAGGCAGGTGGCTGCCAGGGTCCACCGCAGTGGAGAGGCCCAGAACCCTGGAACGCCCCAACCCCGCTGTACCCCCGTGAACCCGCGAGCCGGGGCGGAAGAGCCACACAAAACGTCGGAGATGTAGCTCATAACATGTTGCAGACGTTTGCGTGCAGTACACTTTGTGTAGGTGCGGAGACGCCGCAGGATGTTCCATACAACGTTGGTTCTGTCCGTTATTAGTATAAAAATACAGCTTGTTTCTGTATTATTCAGCTCAAAGTTCTGCACTTTGTCCAGTCGTCTTTTTGGAAACGTTTTTCGTATCTACGGCAGTTTGGATTGTCCTCAGGCTGATTTGAAAGCCCCTTGCGATGAAAGCGACTGCTAAACGAATGAATAGGTGCCAATTTTTTATTTCCTCATCATAATTAGTGGACGTCTGTATGGGTTGCTGAATGGTGCGCTTAATCATGAGTAAGGTCAAAGTTCACAAAGCATCATAGACGAGTATCCATGGATACTATGAGAGTATCCAATTAAGGCTCTCGCCTCTCGCGCAAAGCAGTTCACTGAAGAGTAAGTAATAGTATAGAGCCAGATTCTACTCTCACTCTTTCCCCCCCCGTCCCAGCAGATAATCTAATGGTGGTTCCTGACTGGAAAAGGTCTGACATGGTCAGGCATGGTGGATGAATCAAACAGATGAATAGTTAGCCACGACCGCAAGCCAGGAGAGAGTCACTGGAAAAGAAGAAGAAAATGGGGCCAAAAGTGGGAAAACCACACGTAGAGAGGGAAGACCGCTATCAAAAAATTTATTGAAAACGGATTAGGAACGTTAAAGATGGAGAAATGAGTGTGTGCGATTGATTACATTTACACACAAGAAAGTCTCTGTCAGTGTTAAGTTTGTGCGTGTGTATTAGTGTGTGTTTGTGTGTTAGTGTGTGTGCTATTAGCATTTGTATGTGTGTGTATGCGTGTGTGTATTAGAATGTGTTTGTGTTGGCATTTGGGTGTGTCCCAGCATGTGTGCGTCGAGGGGGATAAAGAAAGTGGTAAACAGCACCATTGGGGGGCTGTGGGCTGTTCCAAGCCCCAGGTCTGGGACTGTGCGGGGTCTCAGGGTTCTGTCATTGCTGGAACACGACCCAAATGTGCTTCTCATTCCACAGGAATGGAGAAACGGCAACGGGGGAATTGTATTCATTAAAAAAAAAGCAAAAGAGGCAAAGGAGAAATGTGGTATTAATAAAGATAGGAGGGGGAGAGAGGAAGAGAGAGAGAGAGAGAGAGTGTGCTTGGGTTGCTACAGGTGAAAGAGACGCCGGGTCAAGTAACATTGGGCTCTGGTTTCAGATGGCACGATTACGTATTTAATCACATCCACATATTTGAGCGTGTGGAAAGGGAGATTATAATGTTTATAGAAGCTCAGCTTACCGATTTGTTGGATAATTTCCAGACAATTAATTTTGCTTTATCTATGTCTTGATGTACTTTATTGGTGTACTTTATCGGGCCACTAAGGAGGTAGCCTTTTTTGCCTTACCCATTACTCTCAAGGAAAACAATGTATATTTTAACGGCTCAATGTCATCAAACGATCAAACAAGGTCTTTGGATCGAATCTAACGATACTAAAACAATAGAGCCAATATACTGTCGCTGGCAAAAGTTTGGATGGGTTCGGCTTGGGAACTCCCGCCTGTCCGGGGGTTTAAATGCTCGCAAAGGCGCGTGCTTCCTGACACGACCTGCGCTTTATCCCAAACCAGCTGTGACCAGCGGAGAATGAGAGCTGAGGAGGAAGAGGGAGAGGGGGGGGTGAGACAGAACAGCTGTCTCGTAACAGAGCGTCGTCAGCAGCAGCAGCAGCAGCAGCAGCAGCAGCAGCAGCATCGCAGGTTATCTCCAGGCTTAGCGTTGTCGTCCCCCCGAGGGACGTGACCGTGGTCGACACGTCCGCCAACACTGCCACGTCTGCAGGCCACCAGACCAGCCAGACGACCGTGGCCACGGTCGTCTGGCTGGTCTGGTGGCCTGCAGACGTGACACCTATAACCTAGCGAAACCCTCAAGGGGAAAACCGCAAAACAACCCAAGCTTCTAAACCCAAATCCTTCCAGGGAGGATACAAGCCGAGTGACGTATACTCCTTGTTTTGGTTTTCGGGGGGGCACACGCCAGAGACCTCAAAGCCACGCATCCACAGTGTACGGCTTTGTAAATGTTAATGTACGACCCAGTGGGCCGCCGTACAGCCGCGACGAGATGCAAAACACAATGCCGCACTGTGTGCACAGCTATCTGGGAATCGGACATGACAGTATGCCCTAGCTAAGTAGTGGCAGGTAAGGGATATACCAAGGGGGGGGGGGGGGTTACAGTGTTCTAGAGGGCGAGAGACAAAGAAGAGAAGGACAAGGAGTGAGAGGAGAGAGGACTAGAACGTTCCGGTTGTATCCTGGTGTGAAGATGCTTTAATGCCGATATTGAAATTGCTACAAATTGTTTGTGGTTTCAACGTTCTCTTCGATAGATTGAAATATCCACAGACTAAATCAATTTCACATGATAAAAATACTGCTCAGCCCATCAGCTCATCGGGCCCAGTTGAAAGAAGGATTTCAATCTCAATGGAGGCTTTTATCTGGTTAAAAAGGTCTGAGCATCTTACTGGGCCTGGTGTAATACCATCTGGTCCGCAAGTGAGTGTCATTCTGAGAGCTCCTACTCTCAGAATGCAGGGAGACCTTCATCAATACAGAGGCAACACTGTACCACCCCCGTTCAGTTTCAGGGAAGGAACTCGCCTTTAAGTTCACATATCTGAACGTTGAGTAGCAGTAAGTACCACAAGCACAAGTGCGGTTACTTCAGCACGTTTCGTATAAAAAACGGGCAGAACTTCGAGTCCTCCTCCGTCCCGAGTGCGGTGCCAATATGGGGATCGGGGTACACACACACACACACACAGCTCGTGTAATTGGACGTGACCTTTCTTCTCCCCAGCGCGGGGTTCTGCTGACTGCCAGGCACTGTGCTTCAGCGCTTCCCTGCGGAGCTGCCAGCGAACGCATCAAGAAAGCAAAAAAGGGTAACGCAATACCAACCCATAATGGACCGGCCCTGGGCTCTGCTCAAGGAGAGCCAGAACGTGGCCCGTGTTGAAAAGATGGTAGCACTCCATTAAGGACAGATTACAATCGCTCATGTGTGCATGCTTTCAAAATAAAAGCATGCCGGGCTGGGGATGGCCTCCATTACAGATACGACATTCTTCCTCTCTTTCCACCCCTCCTTCAACTTCTCAATCTTTCATTCCCCACTCTTTCTTTCCTCTTCGGCTTTTCCTGCAATGATGGACAGGAGCGTTTAGAGAGGCAGGAAAGCGGGTTTTAGGAAGAGAAGGGGTGACATGTAGCTTAGGCCTGGAATAAACAGTTAAAGGGGTGATATTAGACCACCAGGTGTGAGTAATTACATGCCCTTTTCCTGTGTTTTAGTGACATCCCAAATGGTAGTGTCCACCTCGATGGACTACGCTGGATGGATTCGTCTACCAACCTGTATCAGATATTGCTCATCTATCCAGCATACATCTAGGTGGACATGCCCACCTGTGATGTCACTAAAACCCAGAGAAAGGCTGATTTTCAAACTGCTAATCCCTTTCACACCTGGTGGCATAACATCACCCCATTAACGGTTGACCTCCCACTATACGCTACATGTATGCGCAATTAACGCAGTACTACTTCTTCTTCTCCTTGTACTAGCGAGGAGCAGGGGGTCAGGGTGTGGGCCGGCCAGCACTGGGGTCAGGCGGGTGGTTAGACCCACTGCTCTGTGGGACACCGGCAGCCGTCCATTAGGCCCACTGTGTACACAGCCCACGGCTGGCTGTGGAGCGCTCGCCGTGCATCGTTCCAGCTCTCTGTATACACATCTGCACGTTTCACGGCCCCGGCCCGGGGTTCTGGCGCCGGGAGCCGTCGCTGATCTGTTTACTCTCAACGCGAGAGGCAACGCCAGACGGCCAAGGGCATCAGTGAGGTTGTGGCTGTGTGATGACATCAGCTGAGCGGAGGGCAACGCGTACTACACAGTATGCACGTCAACTATTTGCCTGAGAGTCTACTGAAGCTCTGATTGAGGCGTTTACAACTGCAAGGTGGGAGTATAGTGTGTGTGTGTGTGTGTGTGTGTGTGTGTGTGTGTGTGTGTGTGTGTGTGTGTGTGTGTGTGTGTGTGTGTGTGTGTGTGTGTGTGTGTGTGTGTGTGTGTGTGTGTGTGTGTGTGTGTGTGTGTGTGTGTGTGTCAATATGTATCTGTGTGCGCGTGCGTACGTGTGTGTGTGTGTGCTCACGTGTGCCGAGTGTTCACACTAGGGTGGAGGGTGGGGACAGCCCCGGATCAGGGTCTTCAACCGCCCGTCACTGCAGCCTGTCAGGGTGCGTGCGTTGGCCCGCCTGATTTACCTCCGTCTCTTACATGTGTTTACAATCAATTACACGCCAGATATATACAACCTGTGGGCTCTCTGACCTGGTGTCGAAAACGCGGGATAAAAGCCCATCAGGGGCTTTCGCATCGTGACATCGCCACGCAAAGTGTAAGAGTGTGTGTGCGTGTGCGTGTGCGTGTGTGTGTGCGTGTGTGTGTGTGTGTGTGTGTGTGTGTGTTTGCTTGTGTAGTGTGTGTGTGTGTGCTGTGTGTGTGTGTGTGTGTGTGTGTGTGTGTGTGTGTGTGTGTGTGTGTGTGTGTGTGTGTGTGTGTGTGTGTGTGTTTGCTTGAATACTTCTATGTGCGGAATAAAAACGCAACAGGCCGTGTGCATCGCGACATCGTATTACAGTGACACTGCCTCCATTTTGTTTTGTGTTGTTAGTGTTGTTTGGTTGGTCTTTCTTAAGTTATGGATCTTGGAATGAATTGTCATTATGAGGAGATTTTGAAACTACCTTTCGCGGTTGCCATGCGAGCTGTGGACATTTTTTTTTTCATTAGAGTAGAATCTGCAGTATTTACGTTCATTAACGTTAATTTACAGCTCTATAACTCTCTTGAGTCCTCTGAATATGGCGAGAAGAAATCCCATGATGCATTCTGTTATGCAAACACTATTTTCCCTGGGTTGGTGTTCCCCTAACATGGTGCTCTGAGGATAAACAGAGCACGGAGGTAGAGGATTAAGAGAGTTTATTATGATTCATGATGAGTGTAGCCAATCCGCGTAGGCCCTCACATACCTTACGTTGAGCTACGGCCCCCCCCTCCCTTCCCCCCAGGCCCCGGGGCCCAACCTACACGTTGGTACTACTTCCATGACAGTTTAGCCATTAGCCAAGTCAAACCAAGAGAGAGACACCCCTCGCCCTGAGACAAAGTCCTTCAGACACACACGCGCACACACACACACACCGTTTTGCCGTAAGGCTTATTCCACCTGACCTTTGACCCCTGGCTATGCCCCCCTGACATTGGAAGAACAAGCTGTCAATATTTAGCCAACAACCACCTATTTACTGCTCGCCTTGACACACACACACACACACACACACACACACACACACACACACACACACACACACACACACACACACACACACACACACACACACACACACACACACACACACACACACACACACACACACACACACAGACACACACACACACACACACACACACACACACACACACACACACACACACAGGAGGTTGATCCTGTAATCCGGGAACCGGCGAAATGGTCTGGACAGTCACAAGTGTCGGGGGGGGGGGGGGGTGATTAAGGGGTGAGCTGTAGCATGAGCGACCAGGAGGGGCTTGATGTTTACAAGCTGTCGTCGGGGCTAATCAGCGGCCGCTTTACGCGTCAGGGCCCAACAATAGACACAGGCCCCCTTGTGCAGAAATCCAGAGGATTGAAGTCATGGGGTCCCCCGCTCTGTGGGTATATTTGGATTCCTGCTCTGGGACATACGTCCGGCCCTTAGTACCAGGCTACCAATCCACCAGCTCCGTCCCCGGTAACACGCTGGGCCATCGCGGGCCCCGAGTACAGCAACGGGTTCCGTAAGTGCAGCCCGGGCCCTCCCTGGCAGAGACACACACGCCGGCGCCGCCACCGCGGGGCCCCCGGCCTCCGTCCAGCGCGGCCGGAGCGGCTGACGCCAGCGGGAAGAAGGATCCCGTCTCGGAGGCCGGGCGCTTCCCCCCCGTCCGTCCGTCCGCGCCCAGCCCAGCCAGCGGGTGGTGCAGCCAGTGGGTGGTGCCGCGGCACGGCCCCGAGACCGGCCCGCGCCTCACCGCACAAGGAAAACACAGAACAGCAGCGGCAGCATCTAGCCACAGGCCGGGGCCGACGCCGCGTGCCTGCTTCTCAGAGCCCCGGGTTGAGGGTGGAGGAGGAGGAGGTGGTGGTGGTAGAAGTGGTGGGGGTGGAGATGGAGGAGGTGGAGGTTGGGGGGGAAGGAGGTGGTTGGGGTGGAGGAGGAGGAGCCAGACTGATTCAGTCTTCACGCGAGGTCACTAGGTTTACCCGAGTGGAAAGTCTGCATCAGCCAGAACGGAGCCCGTCGCGGCTGGTGGTGGTGGTGGTGGTGGTGGTAGGTGGGTGGGGGTGGGGAAGCTAAGGACCCCCCCCTATGACTAATGTGAAGCCATCACTTCCACGGTGACCGCAGGCTAGATGTACCCTCCGTCTGCAGTACAATACTAAATATATAATATACATATAATAACACAGCATAGCTGTGGGCAGGGGGGAGGAAGGGGGAGTCGTCGGGGGAAGACGGGTGAGGAGAGGGGGGGCGCTTAAAGGGAGAAGGGAGGGAGGGGGGGGGGCTGCCGGACTGAAGAAGCAGAAAATATGCAGGCAGTATGTTAAACAAAGGACACCAGCATACCATAGAAGAAGACAACCAAAAGGTTGACAGAGCAGCCCGTCAGGAGAGTGAGATGAAAAGCAAAACAGCCGAACGGCAGAGAAGTGAGAGGCCGAGAGAAGTAAAGAAGAAGAAGAAAGAAGAAGAAGAAGAAGAAGAAGAAGAAGAAGAAGAAGAAGAAGAAGAAGAAGAAGAAGAAGAAGAAGAAGAAGAAGAAGAAGAAGAAGAAGAAGAAGAAGAAGAAGAAGGAAGAAGAAGAAGAAGAAGAAGAAGAAGAAGAAGAAGAAGAAGAAGAAGAGAAGAAGAAGAAGAAGAAGAAGAAGAAGAAGAAGAAGAAGAAGAAGAAGAAGAAGAAGAAGAAGAAGAAGAAGAAGGAAGAAGAAGAAGAAGAAGAAAAGAAGAAGAAGAAGAAGAAGAAGAAGAAGAAGAAGAAGAAGAAGAAGAAGAAGAAGAAGAAGAAAGAGAAGAAGAAGAAGAAGAAGAAGAAGAAGAAGAAGAAGAAGAAGAAGAAGAAGAAGAAGAAGAAGAAGAAGAAGAAGAAGAAGAAGAAGAAGAAGAAGAAGAAGAAGAAGAAGAAGACGAAGAAGAAGAAGAAGAAGAAGAAGAAGAAGGTCTCCGGCCTGACCGCCACATATTTTCCCCTCATGAGGGATGTCATTTGCACAGAGCCACAAAAAGGTCAGGCCCAGAGCAACCGCTGCCAACTCCGTCCCAGTGGCCAACACACCCCCCCTTCCCCCCGTTCCTCCCCTCTCTCCCTCCATCCACGCCCCCCCCCAGCCGCCGTGGGCCTTACCCAGCAGCGGTTATCTATTTAGCTGGGCCGAGGGCCAGCCGGCGTGGTTTTCTAGGGCTGGGAGGTGCGCGCGGCGGCCGGTGGCTCCGGGTGTGTTATTGGAGAGCCTTGTGTGCTTTTAACAGAACCTCCAGTTTTTGCACTGTGTGGTTGGCCGTCGGCGGGACTCGGGTTCCAGCGTCTCTGGTCCGCTCCGACGCTCAGAAGACCAGAAAGTAGAGAGAACGCTTGAGACAGATAGAAACGAAAGAGGGAAAACTGGAAGCTGGAACACTAGAGAGAGCAGGAGGCATTTAGAAGGACACGATCTTTGTGTTGGAAAGAGAAGAGAAGGTTTTTGTGGGTCTGTGTGTGCGGCTTATTTTTGCCCGGTTTTCTGATCCATGAAAATGCCTGAGCTCAGGGATAAACACTCCTGCCAGAGTTCAAAGTGTGAAGAGTCAGCTTGTGCAGATACAACACCTGTGCAAGCGTTTGTGTGTGTGAATGTGTGTGTGTGTGTGTGTGCGCGCATGTGTGCGTTATATGCAAGTTTAACATTTCCAGACACAGAGTACAATACCTGGCTGGGTTACAAAGACCCCCTCACACCACACACACACACACACACACACACACACACACACACACACACACACACACACACACACACACACACACACACACACACACACACACACACACACACACACACACACACACACACACACACACACACACACACGTTTTCCACCTTCTCACTGCTCACTTGTCAGAATCAGGCTAGGCTCCAGTGTTCCTCAGACATCTTGACAACTGGGGGGTGGGGGGGGGGGGACTCATGGGGTCGCAGAGAAGTCAGGACACGCGGAGGTAAGCAGGAAGAAGAGGTAGCCGTTTCCCCATTCAGCGATCACCCAGGCAACCCATGAGTGTTTACACCAGTGTGTTTTCTTACACACTTATATACACACACTAGCCCGAACGACTCAGTGATGGCTTGTTGGCACTGAAAAGGTACAAGGCATCCGCCAATGGGTTTAACAATGTTTCTGAGCAACACACTGTTCTTCTGGGTACATTAGCGAAGAATAACGACAAAAAAACACAACAAAAACAATTGAAACTCAAACCGCGTGGCCTTTAAAAAGCCTTGACATAAATTAATACTGTTTTTATAATCTTATCTTTGCCCGACCTCTGCGGTATGCTGTACATGGATGACAAATGTACACGACCTAGAGAAACCATAGTTTCTTGTAATTTATTTTTTTGCAGAACTGATCCTTCACACCGAAAAAGACGAGCACTGTTAAAACAGCGAATGAATCCCAGTGCACTGCATTGCCTCACAGTGTGCCTCATGTAGACGTTCTCCTCCATATGCGCTCATTCCCTCTACCTTACGCCGTTAGTTTTCCACCCTGGCGTTAATGAACGTCTGACTCCCTGATCACCAGCATGTCAGCAGGGAAAAGGCCCCTAACAGCACCACGACTTGGCCCCTGACGAACAATCGGGCCCCTTGACTATTTTCTTTGGGTAGGGCCTCTCTTTTTTTTTTTTCGTGGTCTTCTCTCAGGGTCAAACATGTTTGTCTAACGTTTCGTTTCGTGAAGAAAGAAACCTTGTTCCATCCACCTTCTCTCCAGTCCAGGAGTAATAACCTCCCAAACGGAGGAACAACAGAGCCTTGATGTAGTGGTTTAGCGGAGTGGCTGAATCAGTTGAGGACCTGTGTTCACTGGTGTTCGTGGAACCGTCACCCAGTCTTCCCTGAACACTCAGCAACCGAATATGCCAGTTCACCAGTTCACGTGTCGCTGTTTGACTGACGGCAACACTCCCCATATTTCAGTGGCTGTTCCTTATCTTGATTTTCTTTTCAAGCCATGCGGAGTGAGAGAAGGCCAAAAAAAAAAAAAAAAAAGGGAGATAGAAAGATAAGGACCGAAAGAAAATACTGTGAATAACATGTATAGAAAAAAATTTGGCATTCAAAAACATAGCTGTCACGATGCATAGCATAGTTATTTGTGTATTGATCTCACAAAAATGAAAAAAATACTAAAGAAAAACATGAGACCGAAAAACTAACGTACAAGAACGAAGCAGGGGCAGAAAGGCACAAGGACTGCTTGGCTGGAGCCAGGGCCGGCTATAGCATTACGCCACACAGCCCAATGAAAGCCCATGAATGCATGAGTAGAAGAAGACACTGTATGCATGGACAGATGGGTCTGTGTCCTTCCACCTGTCATCCCCCTTGAGCTATGATAAATGCTGTTTGGAGATGGTCCGTGTGTTCTGAAAAGGCGACCCTTTGGCCCGTCTGGGTGTTTGCGGTGTGTGTGTGTTTGTCTCTCTGTATGTGTGTGTCTTACAGTGTCTTTGTGTCTTTGTGTTTCTGTGCGTGCCTTTCTGGCTTTCTGTCTTTCAGTGTGTGTGTGTGTGTGTGTGTGTGTGTGTGTGTGTGTGTGTGTGTGTGTGTGTGTGTGTGTGTGTGCATTTGCGTGCGCGTGCTTGCGTACGTGCTTCAGTGTAAGTGTTTCAATGTATGTGTTTCAGTGGGCGTGTGTGTACGAGCCGTTTGGCTCGTACACACACGATGGTATGCACAAATGTGTCACTGGGACCTGCAGGAATGCACCCTGTTGTGAGAGAGGACACCTGTGCCCCATTGGCCCTGCACACGCACACAAATTTTGAAACACACACACTCACGCAAACAGGACAAAGATGGAGAGTGCAGCAGAATAGTACTCCCACATTGCGTGTGCTGGAGTGGAACGCCATGAAGTGCACGCTGCTCTGTGTGCGATTGAGAAGAGCGCGAGTGGCTGGATTTTATTTTATATAGTCGTTTTGCAGACGCTTTTATGGGAGTCTGAGCCCCGCGCACAATCAAACCTGGAGGACAGCGTGCAGGAATCAGAAAGAAAGACGAGGTTAATGATAGCATGTTTTGCATCAATCCTTGGAAAGCATCTTTCCTTTACTGTTCGCTACTGAATAACAACATAACAGGCTAGGTGAACAATCTTGTCCTGTCAGGGAAAAATACACCTCGGAATGAATCATCTCTGAATCAACAACCAGAAATGAAGCAATCCACTTGTCTCATCCCCACGGCAACCAAAAAGCAGTCATTTCACAGAGAGGGCTTCGACAAACTGTTTTCACAAGACTCTCAACATGTCCACCCCCCGCCCCCCACTCCACAAAGCTCCCCCCCCACCAGGCACAAAGCCCCCCCACCCCCCTCATAATAGCTGGCTGACTAATCGACCCGGCTGAAATAACCCTAGCAGGGCTTCACCGAGAGGGGACCCCCAGGAAGGCCCCCCAGGAACTTCCTGAAGTGCAGCTGGAGTGTAGATCCAGAGCCATACAAGGTGAGGGTCCTCCGTGTCCCCCCACTCCACTGTTCCCACACAACGGGGGAACACACTTCCTGCCACACAATGGGGCCCCACCTTAGCCTCTCTGCGCCTCCCCCTGCCAATTTACACTTTGATGAAGCTTTTAATCCGGTTGAAGCCATGCCACATGGTCATGGGAGTGGAGGCGAGACCAATAATGCAGGTGTGTTGTCATAACATTTCCATGGTGACATGCTTAGGCGGTCAAGCACTGTTGTTGTTGTTCCTTCCTTGCTTACCCCTTGCCAAGTATAACACACACACACACACACACACACACTTTAACACCTGCACGTCTGAAGCGTTGACATAACAACACAACACTGAGATTCCCACCTGAAAGGCCAATTAAACGTTTAACACACACACACACACACACACACACACACACACACACACACACACACACACACACACACACACACACACACACACACACACACACACACACACACACACACCGTGACCAGCGGCACGCATCAGCAATTTTCCCGTCAAACTAAGCGTAGCATATTACTCCTGCCTCAGCGCCGCTGACAGGTTTCCCTGGTACGGGGAAAGACAAATAGGGCCCATGTGCTGAGATGACGTCAGCCCACCTGCCTGCAACCAATCACAGCTCCCTGTTAATGAACAATTTCCTCCGTCTCCTGAAGGTTTCCCGGTAAAGCCGAAGAGGACGAAGCGAAAAGCCCCCCGCTTTCTATCATCCTGCTTAGCCACAACCTCGTAAAACACGGCCGCAGAGAGCCGGCGCTCCGGCTCCCGCCGCCTCCGTTAAACCCGAGGAAAAGTCTGCCCCAGTCGCATCCACTTAGATCTGGTTCATCCAGATTCTCACCGAGTCCAGATGTGTGGATCTGCGCTGACGTTACGCAGACAATTTGCCGAGCGAAGCAGAACCCATGGCAAGATATGGCACGGGCTTTGGTATGATGGCAGCAGTGTTGGCAACCGGTGACAGTGGGTTTTAAACCATCGACCGCTTTGATTTCAGCATTCCTCCTAAGAGATTAGGATGCTACCGCAAAATATGCGTGTACGTGCTTCGTAATTGAATCGCAACCCCCCCGTGTAATTTAAGAGGCTCTATCCACCTCTGTCTCGCTCTACTCCGGCTATAAGAGCGTCCTGCTCGCCTGGACGTTTGGCGCTGTGGGTCTGTGGTCGTCGGTCTGCAGGAGACCCTAGCCAACAGGCCCCGCTGGGGGGGTAAGGTACAGCTGGGGGCCTGGTGGGGCTGTGGAGGTTTCAGGGCCATGAAAACCGTCCGCTAATGGGAAACACACTTTCCTGAAAAACCTTCCGTGTTTCTTTCCATCGCTGCAGAGGAAAAAAAAATAAAAAAAAGGCGCACGTTTGAAAAACCTTGAGCGGCGTCCAGAGAGCAAGGCAACGATTTGGAAACGGGAGCTAAAATGAGTAAATAGTTGCTGTCCAATTATGAAACACAAACCCCAAAATACATAAACTCGCTCCGAAGCAGAGATGGATACTGAGGGGGGGGGCTGGGACGGTTAAAAAACATCACAATCATCAACCAGCCATTTGCGAGTACCAAGACCGACGAGGGAAACAACATCGACAATGAGTGAACGAGAGCATCGGTTAGACCTCACGCCAGCCTTCCCGCAAGCTTTTTGGAAGCCTTGAGGCCCTCCTTGAACCTGCCATTGGCTGTTCCACCACTCGTATCCTTTTGCACATTGATACCCAATAACCCACAGTTTAGCCATCTCCCCGCATTTACTCAACGTTGTGTTGTGAAAATGTTTCCAATAGAGGCAGTGTGAGAGGCCCTGGCTAATGATACATGTACAGTTTACCCAGTGGAACAGTCACTGGGGTGGTGGGGGGGGGGGAGACGACCGGACCCAGGGCGGAGTGAACGCTGGTCGGCAGGCCATCGGCCCTGAGGAACGGATGGTCCATGTGTTCTGGTCTGGCGGAGTGCTGGTATTCTTCCAGATGCCAAGGAAAACCAAAATTTGCAGCATCTGCAGCTGCAAGTGTAACTGCTGCCGCTGCCCTGAGTTATAAGAGATGGAAAGCGAAGTCCGACACCGGCTTTTGATCCAAAAATCAGAGCGACTCGGGGATAAAATGAAGTAAGGGCTTCCCAGCAAAGGCTCATTTGAGCAATTATCTTAACGGCATTAAAGCCATTTTAAACTGCGACATGAGGCAATGTGGTGGCCCCTGATGACTCCACCGGCCGTATGAAATCATAAAACAAACCATGATAGAAAACCATCCTGGAAAAAAGGGTGAGGGGGACCTGGGCAAGGAGAGCTGCCTCTTAGTATCTTTCTATTTTGATTTCAGCCTGGTGTAGCAGAAGTCCCACAAAGGGCTTCTTTCTGAAGCACAGAGTGCGGCAAGAAATACCTGCGGGATGAAATCGAATCCCTCTGTGAATTATATTAGATGTTCCCTGCCAGCAACGGCACATAACTCCATGTGTGTTTTTTACCAGCGCTGAAAGAGCTCCATCAGGCCCTGCTCTAAAATAAACCACCTAATTGGAATCCCAGACGGCAGCACCTTCAAAAGCTCTGCTCCCTTCCTCCCTCCCAAATGAAAGTCAGGGTGGGAGTGAATGAGATGGGGGAGGAGGGGAGGAGGGGAGGGGGGGAGGGGGGAGGCGGCCAGGTGAGCATAAAGAAAGGTATTGAATTTGGAAGTGAAGAATGGCAGCTGGATTTTGACAGCGCCGCGAAGAGACGAGAGTCTACCGAGAAGGGGAGGCAGGGCAGGAAGGAGGAAGGAAGGCAGGGTGGCTGAGGTCAGCAGCACATACGTTTTAATCAAACCTCCATGAAATCCAGCACTGAGACAACATCTTGACAGAAAATTAGGGGATTTCAAGGATTGGTCTCTCCACCCTGTTCTTCCCCAATTTTCCCTTAAAGCTAGGAGTAGGCAATTTCGGAGAAACGGGCCAGAGAAAGCTTGAATTTGAAAAAGAATCCAACTGAAATAAAATACCTTCCATCAAGCCTCAAAGCTTAAAAAAAAAGCTAGCTAGTCCCGTGTTTTGGGGGAGTGGCTTTGGAGGGCCAAACCCACTCCCCCAAAACACGGGACTAGCTAGCTTTTTTTTCAAAAACAAGGGCTTGCTTTATCAATAAGTCTGCCTAGCCCTGTGGAAGACTTGGGTCATGCGTAATGAATGCATGGGCAGAATACACATAGGAAGGTGGCTAGGAAGGTAGGTACATAGACAGGTAGGACCATCCAATCATTTCATTCGGGTCGAATGCAACGCCTGGACGGGCTTAGTACACACCTGCGACGGCTATAGATAACATTTTCATTTGTTTGTCAAGAGCATTTGATTTATTGATTGTCGTCGGTATAGAAAGAGAACATGACCAAAAGATGCTTCGAAAATAAAAGGTCTACCCTAGCTTTAACCTCTGCCACTGGTGTAACTCCCCCCCCAAGACCAAACACAAGCTGGAATCCTAAATAACTAACAGATTCCAGTCCCCGCGATTCATCTGACACTGGGCAGATTCAGGGCCTGTGCAGCTCCGGCCCGACCGATGGGGGGGAAGGTATGAACCTGATTGACCCTACAGGCCTTGGCCCTGGCTTCACCCCGTCAAACCTTCAACTTGAATTTCTGCAATGGTCATGACAATGAAGACCACAATAACAAACTGCCTGCACAACAACACAAAGAAAGCGGTCCGTTTTTCGGTAAGTATCACAAATCTGAGATTTTTTTGATTCTGTTTATTTGGCGGGTTGTAGTTGTAGTATTTTTAACTCAAAAAGCGAAGGAAAAAGCATTAAAACATAGTGGCTGTTTGTTTAACTCCAATGTGAATTATTGAGCCGAATCAGTAAGTGCTTTTGTTTGGGCCACATCAAGTGCGAGCACTTAAGATGAAATGAAAATACTTTTCAGAATCAAGCCCAAAAGCAGCCTTATCCCTAATCTCTCTGGAGCTGATTTCCAGGCGTCCGCGCTGTGCCACACCTTGATAAAGTTCCAGTGTTGGAAAAGCGGCAGCAGTCCAGCGAGTGTTCAGACCAGCCCTTTCTGTGGCATTTTCTGGCTTGCTTCAGTTAACCAAGATGTAGCCGCGCTTAATCTCCCCTCCAGGAAATCCCTCATCTGGGACTGATTTTATAGGCACCGGGGCCAGGCGCAGAAGGAGCATGGAGTGGGACTGTTTTTCAAGGCCGGGTTCTTTAATGGGACGGAGGAGCTGTGCTCAATCTACCTGATCAGGAAAGAGTGTTTGGATCCATTACACTGCTGCGCTCGGGGCGAGAGAGAGAGAGAGAGAGAGAGAGAGAGAGAGAGAGAGAGAGAGGAGAGAGAGAGAGAGAGAGAGAGAGAGAGAGAGAGAGAGAGAGAGAGAGAGAGAGAGAGAGAGAGAGAGAGAGAAGAGAGAGAGAGAGAGAGAGAGAGAGAGAGAGAGAGAGAGAGAGAGAGAACCAGCCTTGAGAGTGGTGTATGGATGTGGGGTAGGCGTTAAACACATGTGTGTGTAGTGTGTGTGAGACGGAGAGAGAGGGTGTTTGAGAGTGAAAGAGAGTGTGTGTGTGTTTATAGCTGTGTGTGCCTATGCGTGCGTCGGAGGCATGCCTTCAAGGCGTTTCAGGAACAGGGGCGTGTTGGTAAGTGCATTAGATTGAATATCTGCTCCGAGACCCCCTAATTGATCCCGCGTCTTGGAACATTCCACCAACCTCCTCCACCACCTCCGACCGTAACCACTACCACTACCGGGAGCCCTTCCCCCTCCACCAGTTAACGGCCACAACCCAGCCTTTCAGCAGAAAGGTCCCCTGACGGGTTCCGGAAACCTGGGCCCTTTGGGAACACAGAAGGGGTCAGCTCCCTGGGGAGTGACGTCTGTCCTCTCCAATCAGACGGCTGGGTGGGTTGACGAGTCATAGAGAACAGTGATCACTCCACATCAAGTGTCTTAAAGGGGTAGTTCGGCATAGGGCCTGATTCCCAAGTTAGCCCTGGTGTTCTTTATCATTGGAGAATGTTTTCAACACGTTTCATTCAGTCCCTCTAGTTGCACCGTTTGCTTGTGCTAGGCTAGCGCACGGCAACAGGCAATACTAGCCTGCTAATAAAACAGTCTTACCCACTCCACAGTACACCCGAGGCAAATCAAGTATAACGCCAGACTGTCGATGTAAATGTCTGTGTTGATGGAATAATGTTAGAAATAAAACCAACCTTGCATTGCATTGCATTGCATTTTGAGGGACTTGCTGTGTCTAAAGAACACCAAGGCTAACCTCGGAATCAGGCCCTCTGTCCGAACTACCTCCTAATGTGCGTTTCTGTGTGTGTGTGTGTGTGTGTGTGTGTGTGTGTGTGTGTGTGTGTGTGTGTGTGTGTGTGTGTGTGTGTGTGTGTGTGTGTGTGTGTGTGTGTGTGTGTGTGTGTGTGTGTGTGTGTGTGTGTGTGTGTGTGTGTGTGTGTGTGTTTAACAGCCTTTTTTTCCATGTCTTGCAGTACAGGAACGTATGATTGCTAGTGACTGGGCCCAATTAAAGTGGTGAAACTCTAAGCTCAACTTTTGTCATGCCGAATCCCAACCAAGTGACCCTCGGAGAATTGTCCCGTCAGCTCAGCGCCACGTCCACGGGCCAACGCATGAGCATGCATCATTGTGGCACGCTTGCGTGTGTGACTGTGTGTCTCGCTGGTGTGTGCGACTGTGTGTGTCTGTGTGTGTGTCTCGCTGGCGTGTGCGACTGTGTGTGCGTGTGTGTGCGAATACGTATGTGGTGTGTGTGTGTGTGTGTTTGCATTGAGCAGTGGAATGAGAACAGGTCATTGTGACGTCGTGTGTGTGTGTGTGTGTGTGTGTTTGCATTGAGCAGTGGAATGAGAACAGGTCATTGTGACGTCGTGGCTATTTACGTGGCAGGCTGTTTGCAATCGGGGGCCAGTTGTGAAGATTACTGATTGGGCCAGGCCCGGAGGCCCCATTAAAGTCATTATTATAATTTGGGTTTATAGAGGGCAGAGTGAGACGAAGCTAATAGCAGTGAGAGGGTGTTGTTGTTCTCTGCTGCCGTGAGGCTGTTCCTTCAGTAATAGCTACCTAGGGTCCGCAACGTTAAAACAGCCCCTCTCAGACGCATCACGCACTGGGCTACCAGGCTTCTCCAGGCTCCGTTTCAACCCCAGCAGAAAAAACAAACACTTTCCCTCCATTACTCTCCGTCCAAAATATATTCCACCAAAACCATCCTGTCCAACCGGGAGTGCGTTTCTGCGGCGCTCCAAAGAAAACAGCGCGCTGTATCACTGACGTAGCATCCTCGCTAACCTGATATAAGCCAGCCCGTGCTCCAATTACACACCGCGTTATCCTGTGTCTTTAATTAAAACCAGACCCGGAGAACAAATCCATCTTTATCTGGACCTCAGGCATCGGATGACACGGAGCGATGGTCTGGCTGCTGATGTTTGACTCGACTGTCTGCTGTTGTTTAGCCTCGACGTTAGCGCGGGGAGAGATGAGGCTAATTTGGCTGAGAGGATGGCTGAAGGCCTGCGTTTATCTGCCCGATTTGGGGCTTGTCATGGGCTGTGCTCTAATACATCTAATAGATCACAGACCAGATAAGAGGAAAAGAAATGAGGCTGGATGGCGCATACGGTATTATAACATATACATATTATCTATGGAATAATTGTAAACATTTTTTTTATATGTAAATGAATAAAAAAAAATATTAACATTAAAATAATTCAGTATTTGGTACAACTTTAAACAAAGTCCTCGGTTTCTTCGAAAGAAAGCAAAAAAGCATAAAGACAGCGTGGAAGAAAGACAGCATAAAGAAAGAAAGAAAGCAAAATTATCATAAAAGAAAGAAAGAAAGAAAGAAAGAAAGAAAGAAAGAAAGAAAGAAAGAAAGAAAGAAAGAAAGAAAGAAAGAAAGAAAGAAAGAAAGAAAGAAAGAAAGAAAGAAAGAAAGAAAGAAAGAAAGAAAGAAAGAAAGAAAGATAAAAAGAAAGAAAGAAAGAAAGAAAGAAAGATAGACTATAATTTACAAACTGAGGGGAACTCGACTTGACTTTGGCACGTGACGAGACACCGATGCCAGCAAACGTTTCCCCTCCGAGCGAGCGACCACTTCAGTTCTCGGCCGACGCGGAGAACCATCTGCTGCTACGGCGGGTCGTTCATCTCAATAAAACCGAGCAGGCCGGACAGCAGACGAATATGATTTAATGCAGTGATTACATTTTCCCCCTGATTTAACTCCTGAAGCGTGGCTAGATCTGGACCTCGTCTCCGAGGCTGACCGTATCTGTTACAGGCGGAGGGGACGGAGCCAGGGGTTTGGCCCCCCCCACCCCCCGGGCCCCGAGCGAGGCCCCGGGGCCGGGAGGTTTTGGCCTGGCCGAGGACGGAAGCGTCAGAGGATGGAGAGGAAAGGGCCAGGTCGGGGGGGGAGAAGAGCATAATGGGAATGGCGAAAGATCAGAGAATGCAGAAGAGTAGCATAAGTAAGGCCTTGGAAGATGATAACTTGATGATGATAGTAGCAGAGAAACTTCAGAGTCGTGTTAATATAAGTATTCTAATTGAAATTAATCACTGAATAAAATTACATATTTACAAATTAAACATGTGATAAAACTTTATTAATTATATTCTAATTGCCTGATAGCTCATAAATTGTTAAGAAAAATAGGAAAAAAATTAACTCTGTAAGAAAAGTTAGATTTTTTTGAGACGGAAGAGCAAGCGGGAGAGATGAAGACAAAGAGAAGGAGGCGGGACATACACAACTAAGTGATTTGACACAAATGCTGGATAATAATTACATCATGCTGAAAAACAAAAAAAAAATGACACTACACGGTCGCATTCGCACCTTGATTAAAAAGAAAAGTTGCAGTATTTGGGAAAACAAAAAATGCAAAAAACGAAAATGACATCCCAATCCTCCAATCTGGGATTAAAACTGTTCTTCTCACATCAGCATTTCAGGCTGATGGTAAAAATAAAATACATAATACAAAACCAAAAGATGTTGAGTGACCGTCAGCAGGGAGCTGGAATGTGTGGCCACTGGACGGCAGACAAGCTGTGGTCGCACACGACACTCGATTCAAACCAAATAATCTTTCTGTTTGCTGAATATGTTTTTGACCTGCCTTCCCTCTGCCAAGTTCAACTTGAAATAAAACGTTAATCGGCAGAGGCACACATAAAGCTCCATGTCAGACCAGCTACACTTCCATCAAAAATAAGTTCAATATTTGGATGGCACCAAATAAGCACACTGGTTTGGAAAATCAAATATTTAGGGCATCTCAGCCAAAAGGGTAAAGTGAAGGGAAACTGGAACCTAGCTTCAAATACATGGGAGGCAGAGAAAGAGAGTGAGGGATAAATGGAGAAGAGAGAAAAGAGAAAAAAGGAGAGAAAGAGAGAAAGATGGAGAAAGAAAGAAAGGGAGAGGAGAGAGACGGAGAGAGAGAAAAGGAGAGAGAGAGAGAGAGAGACGGAGAGAGAAAAGGAGAGAGAGTGATGGAGAGAGAGAGGACAGTGGTTGGGAAAGCGCGGAGGTGGTTATTGGAATCCCTGCTGTGTCAACTCCTAAACGCCTGCCTCTCTTACACAAACACACGTTACGAATGAGGAGGGAGGCAAACAGCAGCATTCCACTGAGAAAACTATTCCCAGGGAAACGGAGAAAGAGCTCGCTGGTACGCACAAGGAGTGCCTGCCTCACCCAGCACCCTTCAGTGCAGAGGAGGACTTTTCACACCTTGGAGAACTCTCACCACGGCTCCACATAGAATCACTCTGCGAATCACAAACACATGTGTTCCCTATCAGTCAGTCACCCGGCTTCCGTCTCTGAACCGAGCTCGACACATCTCCTACCACGGGGACTTCAACAGCACTTTATAAACACAGACGTTGCGATTCTCTTCCCGCTACATTTCATCCCTGCGGTTTCGAAAAAGGAATCCGCCGCAGATGCATGATGGGTAATGCAGACCAGCACATGTGCGTGATCGTCGAGGTGCTCGGAGCAGAAGTGAACGGGACCGGTTCGGAATAAAATGACCGCACACACACCTTCGCCTCCTCCCTTGGGGGGTCTGTCAACGCTCCCGGGGTACACCCCCCACACACACCCACCCCCTCCTCCCGGCCTCCGGGAAAATAAACGAAGTGAGCGGGGGATTGGGGGGGCTCAGAAGTTGAAAGGACTTGCAGTGTGCGTGCCTGGTCTGTGTGTGATGTGGGAGGGGGGGGGTTCTGCTACCTTGCCTTTCAAGATCTAACTGTGTGTATGCGTGTGCGTGCATGCGTGCGTGCGTGCATGCGTGCGTGCATGCGTGCATGCGTGCATGCGTGCATGCGTTTGTGTAGCTCCCTAGCTTTTCAATTTCTCTGTATACTTTTTTTCTTAGAACGAAGTAGAGAAGAGAGGACAGAACCATGTGTAAGTCCGTCCGTCTATGATTGAGATCCCGGAAATGTCCGGAATGTGAAGGGACAGTGTCAGGACTGTGGGGGGTCTGCGTTCTGTAACCTGCTGACCAGCGGCACAGGATAGAGGCCCCCCTCACAATGTATCACTCACACTCACACACACACACACACACACACTTTTAGTTTTACTACCAAAGACACACACATACGCATTCATAGACCAACCATGTGGTCTTGCACATGGTTGGATCGCCGCACAAGAGTTGCTTATTGTCAGCGTCCTGACAGGGGAAGATAGAGAGCCTGCAACCAGGGTGCACGCCGGTGCGACACGTTGCCACGGCAACCACGGCGACCACTCACCCGCTGGAGTCGCTGACGGACACGGATCCCAGGGCGGAGCCAAGCTTCCTGCTGTCCCACAGCCTCACCTCCCGACCACGGTGCTAAACACACACACAAAACACACACGGGGTCAATACCGCATGCATGCATACAGACACACACACACACGGTCAATGCCGCAGGCATATCCACAAAAACACACACGCAGGGTCAATACCGGAAAGACACCCCACACACACACACATAAAATAAACCCACAAATAAAAATACACAGAGCGTACAGAGTGATAAACAAAGCCAGGCACCAGTAAACACTTGACTTCCATGCAGAGGTTTGAGCGCATTGCCAAGGCTTGTGGATCCTCTCCTTACCGTGTCCGTGGTCAGCAGGTAGTCGTCCCTCGCCCAGAGAGCGCGGGAGCCTTTGCTGCTGTGCATATTCTTGACGCTCTACAAGGGAAATCAAACAGGGTCACCTGTTAGAATTATTTGTACACACGAGTGCATCCATGAGAAACATTCAAGTCACATCACGCTAAATCCTGCACCGTCGATGCATGAGGCGTTGAGGAGAGACAGCTGATAAGACAGCTAGGAGAAGGGACCTGATGTCTCCCATGTGCCCCTGACAGGTCTCCATATTGGAACAGACCAGGACTTGTCCCTGAATTAGGACCCCTTGTCAGAGTTGATGTAGCAGACACGGTGACTGATGCCCCGAAGCGCAGCTTAGGTTTCTGGGGGCCGTGACATATCGTCGGTGTGTTTGTGTGTTACTTTTTACCGGCCCGTCCATGGGGCATGTGTCAAAACAGAATTTGCTGCACTGATTTGATGGGGGACTTCAGCAATACGTTTAGATTATACTCAATACCGCAGAGATTACTTCCCAAATGCTGATTGAAGAACCAATGTAATGTTCCAACAAAAAAAGGAAATAACTGAGGGCGTTCCAAACCCTCTTTATCTCCCACCATCCCCACACAGACAGGAATCCAACAAACCGCAGTTACGAGCGTCTCGCTAAAAGCAAGCTATGTGTCAAGTAACGACTACTTATAGACCTCAGCGTCTGGGCCTTTCAGAGCTCTGCTATCCGAGGGCTGGATGCTAGAGTTACAACCCGCCTCCGCGCACGCCAGCCGGGTCAACGACCTGCAATAGGAGCCCTGGGCTGGCCGTCCCTCAGCCAAAAAGACCGCAGTCATTTATTCACTGTCATTCACAGGTTTATTTACAGCCTTCCCAACTGAACCACCGAGAACAGTGAGTCAGAGGTGATTCCCGAGGTGGAATGAGCAGGGGAGGGGGCTTGCGATGGTGTTTCTAAAGAACGCGTCGACCTCTTCCTCGCGGAGATACCTCACACCAACCAGGGTGATAAACAGCGGTACAACTAAAGGACAGGGGAACCCCGGTGGGCTCGGGTGCGCCTTCTGAACCTGCCAAGAAGCGCAGGATGAACCGGGGCCTCTCGTGTCCACCGTGCGCCCTTAAGACTTAGTTATGGTTCCACGTCGACGCAACGCAAAAGGTGTTTACGGACCCATTACGTCCCTGCGGACCGTCCTTGCGTCCACCGGAAGGGCCTGACGTTGAGGCAATGCAGCAGGAAGGGCTGTGATTGGTCCGTGCACTAAAACCCGACACAGAACCAAAAAGAGGTTCACGACTGCATCGAAGCGTCTGCGTGGTCGTTGCGTTGCGTCGACGTGGAACCATAACCGAGCATTTACATAGAGCGCAGAGAGCTCTCTGCCTTGAGGCCTGCTAATCAGCAGCATGAAGGGGGAAACGATAGGTTGGTCAGACAAGGGGATGGGAGCAGAGCGTCAGTTCTCAATGCTGTGGGGGTGGGGGGGGGTAGGGGTGGGTTGGGGTGGGGGGGGAGTGTTCGGTACATGTGCTCTGAGTGCAACACATGTGGGCCCCATCAAGGCTTGTTTTCGAAGCCCACTTCCCTTTCTCTGACGTCCACACACTCAGCGTGGCGGTTTGGGGAGCACGGATTCTGGGGACTGGTTTGTTTGATGGTGGGGGTGGGGGGGGAGGGAGAGGCCTTGTGCCGCGTTTCTCTAACTGAAATCTTTTCCACACGGCTAACGTTAAGTGCATGGGTGCACTCTGATGGTAAATGAAGGACATGTGTCAAGGGAAGGGTAACTCGCTGTGAGTGTGTAGGGGTGCGTTATGGAGACGTACGGACTAAGACACCGATCCTAGCGGAGAACGTCTCCCTAATGTACACGCCATACCCACAACTTGTTATGATCTCTTTCTGGCGGGGGCGAATGTCAAACAATTCAACGTGAATTACATACACACACTTAGGACTCGACATAACTCCCGATTCAGTTTGGGTTGAGGAAAAGGGGAGAGTGAATGTGGTTTAAGACCAGGAATACTGCCGTTTTTCTGAGTTTCATTGGTCCTGCAGTAGCAGCAGCTCCCTCCCCCCATTGGCTAACACACACACACACACACACACACACACACACACACACACACACACACACACACACACACACACACACACACGCTTACGGCTGACAGGCAGAGAGGCTGCTTAAAGTAGCGCTGAGGCCCCAATCTTCTCCAACGCCATCACTAGCCAGAGAGACGGTGAGCCCGGGGTCGTAAATCACAACTGCACATATGGATGCATTGTCTACCGGTTACACTGGGGTTTACTGCTAGATTCATGACACCCATCAGAGGAGCAGTTTTTCATTTGTAACAGAGAGCACGGGGGAGACCACAGTAGCAAGGTTTCTAAATGGGACTGTGCCAAGCTTAAATACATATGAAGATGGGGGGGGGATATCATTCACCCTTTATTATTATTATCATCATCATCATCAAGAGGTCACTATGGAAACACTACTAATGCAAGGAGCGGAGGTCTCTTGTTATGTTATCATGGACTCCATGCATATACATGCGCATATATGTATATAATAAAAGCCCAAGGGGGATTAGGGAACATTCTATCGACCCGGCAACAGGAGGTTACCATAGGAACTCCAGCAACGCAAAGAGAGTGCGGGTTGACAATAAGTCCTGGGAGAGGTAAACACTTGGGCCCAGTGTGCGGTCAGTACCCGGGCCTGGGGTTCGTCAGCGAGCCTCCTGCAGGTAGCTGAGCCCTTGCAGGCTTTGATACGAGGCGGATGACAAATAGGCCAGATGTACTGGAGCATTCCGGGCCCACTGAATGAATGGCCCGGAAAACAGATAGATCAAATGAAGAGTGGAAGAGAGGGAGGGAGAAAGGGGGGGAGGAAAGAGGAGAATCCAGGAGGCTTGTCTGGCGTATAACTTCGCCACGACCCTTACCTTTACGTTTACATTTAGAGCATTTAGCAGGATCGATCTAGCAACGTTTCGGTTACAAGTCTACCCACTCTACCTCCTGAGCTTAGCCGATCCCATGGCTGGGTTCGGATAGGGGCAGCCGAAGGTTGTACTTTGATTCTACATATAGAATCTAGGTTTCTGTACAATCGACTACAGTGATTGTGAATAAGCTTAAACCTTATTCATAGTCGCAGGGCTTAAACCTCACAACCCAGCTCGAACAAAAAAAGCACGGCATCACAGTGTTGGTATCACGGTTTGCCGGCGAATAAACAGTGTCTTCATTGCAATGGCCGTGTGTGCGCAGTCCCCACACTCTGCATCAGTGAAAAACTCCTTTGCTTTAAGGTGCACCACGGACACTATTTTGGCCTTCCAGTAGAAAAAATTCACGTAAAAAAAAGAAAAATGTCCATTCAGGTCTTAAACGTTCAAAACAGTCACCTTTGTGCTGACCCAGAACTGCTAGCAAAGGCAGGCTTTGAGCTTCTTGCCATGACAACGTCAGGCCTGTGCAGCGCTGCCTGAGCCCGCCAGTTCCCCTAAGCCCCCCGGGGCCATAAACCCGGCTGATGTCTGAAACTCCAGACAGGCCACGGCGTCCACGTGTCCTATGGACCACATGGACTCCCATTCACCGACATGATGTCATACCGCAGGCCTCGTGTCCACCTATAGTACATGCACAGCCTCGAGCCTATTGATGACAATACCATCACAATCGAGACAGGCCCGGGGACGGAGCAGTGAGTGATGTCTTTCCATGAGCAGGCTCTACCGCGAAAAGCCCCAGATCGAACCCCAAATGATGTCAATCGAACGAGGGGAATTTGTTCAGGCTGCAGCAAGTCACCACAGGGTACCCAGGGAGACCAGACATCTGGGGCCCAGGTCCGTCCGTCCCTCCGCCCGTGTGTGCTGCCAAATAGCATCTCTCCACTGAAGCCATGAACTCCGCTCTCATCCAGTGCACCAAGGGGCCCCTGCGGCTCCACCTGGCCGGCACACTGCAGATCCGTCCAGAGACGGCAGCGGGCAGGAGGGGAACGAACGGTTTGTTGATCTTAGCAACAGAACAAAGGCGAAGCTACGGCAATCTTAGCAAAAGAAAAAAGCCAAAGCTACGGCACAGCGCTGATGGGGTTCACGCAGAAGGACAGGGGAGGAGGTGGGAGTGGAGGGGGGAGAGCAATTCGTTTTCAGGGAGAGCGGGGTCGAGGTGTAATTAAATTTGGAGGGGGTAACAGGCCTCACCTGCTTTGATGACTATGTCACAGCGTTGGAATCAGAGAGAGAACCGCGAAAGAAACAATGACAAATCTTGGGGCGAGCATCAAATGATTTTTGTTTGTGAGGGGTCTAGTAGTTGGGGTGCTTTTCCTATCCGAAAGGTTTGTAGTACAATTCCAAAGGTCCTAAGCCAAGCTGTCGTTGAACAAGATGATTAACTCCTACCTGCTCCTTAATGAACTCTGTTTTGACTACACGTCACTTTAGATAACAGTCAAAATAATCAACAAAATAGTCAATTGCATCGTTTTGGGAAAGTGTTTTTTTGGAAGAAGGAATGTAATGAAAAAAAGATTAAACACAAAATACGAAGGGGCAATGCCTGAGAGCACACAGGTTGAAAAAGGGATAACATCAAGCTTATTAGCATGGATAGCTCTAAATCAAATCCAATGGAGAATAGGCGACGGGGAGATTAGAAACTTAATAAGCATACAAAGTATAGCGCCAGTCATCTGGATGATTATAGATTCATGTATTTGACCAGATGTTTAAAACCCTCCTGCAATGAAAACAACCTCGCACCGTTTTGCCTTTCTTCCTTGGCTGTTTAACTTGAGCTTCGGCAGAGTGGGAGCACATCTGTGTCACTCAAATAGAATGTTGATCCACCCACCGGGACGACTATCAGGTGTCTGTGCGTGCGCACATATGGCAATGATCTCAACCTTTACCTCCCCCCCTCTCTCCATCTCTTTTCCTACTTTACTCTTTTTACTAGTTTATCACTCTTTCCATTTTTTCCCTCTTTCCGTGTTTGCACCAGTGGGGGCCAGCTTACAACCAGCTCTGAAATCGTTTAGCCACGCTCATTTTCGGCAGGACGTAATGACTCTGTGAGTGGGTGAACAGGCTGGATGAATCGCCAAGGAACTTATTCCAACATGATTAAGATCGGTTAGGTAAAAAAAACAAAAAAAAACATCCCAAATTTTCCGTCCAGATATCAGGGGACTCTGACAGTGAACCAAAGAAGCAAAACGTAAGCCTCCTCGTATTAATCAAAGACTGACGAATGGAACTGGGGCCTTTTGGTATGGTTGTTGACGTCGGTTACAAGGGCCCTGATTGCTGGCTCGGGCTCCGATCCCCATCAAGCCCCCATGCAAAGTGAGGCAGACACATCACTAGCATGCCCCAGATGCAGCCACTCACCCCTTCAAGCTGTGCCTCATTCTCATCCCTCGCTCTCGCTCACTCAGCCCCATTTTCCTGATCTTTAATGGTCACGCTCACTCTCATCCCTTCATTTGTCCTCTCTCTAAATCGATAACTGCTGCCATGGTCTTTTTCGTCTTACCATTAAGTCCTTTTTTCTGCCTTTTCATCCGCGGCTAATTATTCGTCTTTTCAGCCATTAGTGGGCTGTCTTTTTCCCGCTCCGCCTTCATGGCCCATTTAAGCACTGATTTGTGGGGTTGCAAGCCACTGGCGTGATTGTAACTGGTGCAGACCCAAGGCTGATGAAAGGACAGTGATGTAGCAGATGAAGCAGAAGACACAAGAGGGAGACTGTAATCAATTAATTATTTTAAGCCAACTTTTGTTCCATGTACACATGTGGTTCATTTGAACCATCCAAGACCTGATTAATCGTCACCGCATGAACCGCGTGAGATGACAGAACCGAAACGGACGTTATCCCGGCCCTGGGCCACGGTTTGATTTGACACGTGTCGTGCAACTCATCAACTTCTTTGAACACCAGACAGAACGGACATCTGTGCAACTTTCTTCCTTATGACACACCACCCTTTACACACACACACACACACACACACACACACACACACACACACACACACACACACACACACACACACACACACACACACACACACACACACACACACACACACACACACACACACACACACACACACACACACACACACACCTTTCTTCCGGACAAAATGAATGGACAAGGTCAGAATCTGGGCAGAGGCTGCCATTCGAGGGAATGAAAAACACAAGTCAGAACTTCAGGTGCAGCTGCAACAGCACAGGGCTGGAACGGGACCTCGCTGACATCAGAGGGCTTTACACCACCCCGACTCTGTCCTACACATGGGACTGGCCACTGAAATAAAATAAGTATTCCCATCAAACATTTCCATAGGTATTTGGCACCATCATATATTATATATATATATATATATGATTAAAAACACATTATACCGATACTTCCATCAAGACTGATTTTCCCTTCTCTTTACTAAGGTTCAGAGCATTAAATAAACATGGTTGTGAAAGAAGTAGCAGGGAGTTGAGGCAGAGGGACGATGTTTAAGGCTATTGGCCGGTCGACCCTATAGCCACTCTAGGCGAGCTCCTGGCAAGGGTACAGAGATATGGACAGAATGATTGCTGCTTGAATATAGTGTCCCCTATAAATGGGATAACCAGAGGTCTTAAAGGAATACTACATTTTGGGGTATAGGCTTTTTGTCTGGGTTCTCAGTTCTCTGGAAATTCTTCAACGTGACGTCTTCCTCTGCAACTTTACAGTCAAGTTGTAGTTTACCTGCACAGATTTGACCCCGCAGCCATAGACTCATAATGGTAATTGAACTGAGTGGAGTGCAATTTGGTCTCAAATCATACGCGTGATTTCAAAATCAAACATTATTTGAGACCAAAATTGCACCTTATTTTGTAGCAATCTGATTGGCTAATGGCTTTTGATACTTGCATCTGACTGGCTGATCTATTTTATTGCCTACTTCTAATTGGCTAGAAAAGGATGCGATTTAGAGTTCAAGGTGAGTGATTCGTGAATTAATCGCAGTGCTGAGAGCCAATCAGATTGCTAGAATTGACAGTGATTTCAAAATGAATGTAATAAAGCCCAAAATAACAGAGTTAGAGTTTGAGAGAGTTTGTGAATCTTTTTAAAGTCAGACGTTTCCTGGAACACGTATTGGGTGTTGCTAGAGCTAAACTTAACACATGCACACATTCAGTAAAGCGCACCTAGCAAATTCTAAGTAGTCTGGCCACAGTCTCCCTTTGATGTGGCCGGCGCAAGATTACCCTGCATAGATTTTCAAAGGAATGCTTAAAGGAGTGTAGAAACCATTAGTGAGCAGCTAGCCAGGCCAGAACGAATTATTTTCCCTCTCATAATAACTCATAAATAAAAGATCTGGCCAGCGCACACTTAACCTTGCTTATTTTGGATGACGGCGGGAGAGAGAAGAGGTCACCTGACTTGAGGTAATCCATCTTTGATTGAGATGAAAGACAAATTATTCCTCCACCCCAATGTTTTTTTCTTATTATGTTGCCTTTGAATAAAGGCCAGAATACCCCCTTTAGGGTATTTTCACTCATCAGCATTTTCATAAAACTTCCTTCTAAGCCCTAAACACTCATTAACTTCTGATTCACTCATTCACTCATTAACTTCACGTTGCAATATTTGCGCCAAAGCTTTCAAATCCCTTTAACTGCTGAGCTCAGTGAAACAAAACACTGAAGCGGTAGCAGGACTGTGAGGCATGGTGCTAATTGGAAGGTGTGGCCCCCACAGTGGGGGACCGAGCCAGCCGAGCCGATCGGGGCCCCCGTCTGTGATCGCCCCCTCTCTGGGGCCCAGGGACAAAGGAATGGGCCCCGGTGCCTACGCCAAGCGGTGGAGTGAACGGCAACACCAGATGTGTGCAGGGTGCCTACTAACCAGGCCCTGAAGGGTCACCGAGGGCTGCGCTGGATGGCATGAGAGAGGTGCTTTGCTGAGTCCAAAATCAAACCGTGCGTATGGCCGCAGGACCAGGATAGAACTGGCTCGACCGGGTCAAGTTTCAGTTCAATAGCGATCTCTAATCTGCGCAGTGCTTTGGTGATCTAAGGAAACTCTGATGGTCGATGCGGTTCAATGAATATTCTTCAGATGCGAGTGTGCGGCTTATTCCGTTTGAATCCAAGACACGGATGCAGGGAGCCTGACAAGACTGGTAATGACAGAGGCAAGGAACACTGCTGAAAGCCCTGGGAGGGAACCGTCGAAAACGTTGGAACCCATGCAGCACACAAGTGTGCACACCAGACCTACCCAGCGATATGAAAACAAAGACATAATTCACGACCGAGGGAGCAGGAGGGGGGGGTTACATCTGGGAAAGGAGAGGACGAGTGCGAGAGAAACACATCCCACCGTAGTTGCAGATAGTGTATGAATCGGTTTTATTCCGGCGTAGGAGGAGGGGATCCATCCTAATGCCATGTGTCATTTACAGCGCTTTCATAATTGCGATGGAAACAGTGAGCTGGCTTTAATCTGCCTCTCGGACCACATTATAAGGCCTGGCGTCTTCAAAGGGGCTTATAGAGGCGCGTTATACCGAGGTCTGGATTAGCAAGAGGAACTTACACGTGAGGCACATGTGTGCGAGGCCCTGATGTGTACATGTCGCGTGTGCACGCATGACGCCGCCCACGACTGCTCGAACCCCAGTGTTTCTTTTTGCCCTGAATTTAGGTTTCACATATCGTTTGTCGTTTGTTCACTTAATGAAATTGTTATGTTGGAAACTTTTTTTGAAACTATTTCAGGGAGGGGGGGGGATGGGGGTCGGTGGACACTATTTATGTTTGTTATATTCAGAGCAGATGTTCACTAGGAGGGGTTGGATTGGTCAGTGATTAAATGTGAAACATTAGCCCCGGAGCACAATCAAACCCACGGCGCACCGATGACTCTTGTTGCATCTACTCTGGCCATTACGTACGAGGTTCAATTCCCACATTCCCTCCTGTGGAGTCATGACAACAGCCGAGCACTGGGCTGCTGACAGACTATTTGATTAATCCCCTGTTTCGCCTGAGCTAACAAAATGTCTCAATCGCCCCAGATATCTGCCATCTACGACCCGCCGCTGCAGAGCCAACTCCCCCCCCCCCCCCCAGCTCTTTGTTTACCTCTCTCACCAGCCACCGGTTCAATCAAGTACAAAATGAACTCACTTACCCCTCATCCGAGAGAGACGGTGTGAACGAAACGTGTGGGAGGCCTTGTAGGAAATCCCATTTCATGAAGCGACAGACAGTGGGGAGGAAAACTCGCTCCTGTCTGTTACGGCCACCATTTCCCAACATAAACATTCTCTGTCAACACAGGTATGCACACCTGGATGTGATTGTGCATAACCCTAATGCTTGATGAAACGCAGCTGTGCTAGGCTACAGCTTATGTATTTTCACAAGACTGACAAGGACCCACTTTGGTACCTCGTTGGCCAGCGACACTCGGCTGCACCTGTGTTGCGTAGCTATGAAATGAACGTCTCTGGGCCGGCACTACTTGAGGTGTCACCGCCACGCTGCACGGTGCTGTGTAGCACAACAACAGAACCGCAGGAGGAAAAGGTTACGACATGACAAGAGCTAATGTTCTTGTCATTAAGTTACCTCACAGGGACATGCAGACAGCCAAAGCCCACATACACAATTAAACCAAGGAGGAATGTGGCTACTGGAAACGCACTGAGGTGTAAATTACGAGGCTATGATTTCCATGAGGAAGCCTCGTAGCTTATGTCCAGCAAAACCATCTGCCTGGTTTTAAACCGGCATCGTGATTCGCCTTGAAAAACAACCCCCCCCGCAAAAGGCAGTGGTCCACTGGGATAGCAACGGTGTTTGGTCACGGCTAACAATAGCAACAGAGCTAGTACATGCGGAGAGTAGCAGGAACTAGCTCTGTCGCTGATGTCTTCACTAGGGCTTCTGGCTGTGCTTGACAGGCCGGTTATTTGCTCCTCTGCAGCACTGGCCTTATTGGCTCATCAGTTAGGTTCTCCTGACAGGTGAACTCCACAACCTGCTTCCCAACATAATAGATAGGGAGGGGAGTTCTCATTTACGAGCGGGCTAATGGAAATGTGGTTATGTATCGCCTCGCCCTTACAAAAGACACAAAACAAGTATTCCAACTGGCTACATGCACCTCAGCAACATATTACACAACAGGTAATTAGCAACACAAAGTGAGGGGAAAGCTCCCCACATGGAAAGACTGATCGCATCTGAAGGAGCGCGGCCATTAAGATCTCCACAACTGTTTGGTAAAGGGCGAGGCCAGCACAGCTACCCGTATAAGAGGTTTTAAAAGGTGATGCACAAAGCACTGCAGGGTACAAATAAACCCCCTTTCTACGCGTTCAAATGATACCGAGGTTGCAAGCTCTCTCCAAATCAGCCAGAGCAGACTTTTTTATTATTTCGCCGATTAAAAAACACGATGAGGCTGGATTTCCCCTTCCCATAAACATGTGGTGCATGAGTGCACTGATCTCATCCTTCACATCATCGCTGTCATCAAGCCCCTCCTTCGCTGCTCTCCTTTCCCTTTCTGACCTCCACCGCAAGCAGAACTCGACTCAGACGATAAATGGTTAACAGGTGCATGGGAGCAGGAGGACGGTACCGGATCTTCTCAGCCATCCGTCACTCCCCAGGATGCACCGGCAGACTGCGGGTTGATTCCCGGCAGCAGCCCTTGTGCCTCCAGGTGTTGCCCACATGTGCGCGCAAGGCCTTAATTAGTTGGACAGCAAACAAGTCCCGAGGCTGCCAGCGTGCTAATGAGCACTGCGCTCCGAAACAACACCCACATGGAAGTACTTCGTCGCTGCCAGATGGCACGCACACACACAACACACACACACACAAAACACACACACACATGGCACGCACACACACACACACACACACACACACACACACACACACACACACACACACACACACACACACACACACACACACACACACACACACACACTTTCTAAACACTGACACTCATCTGTGAAAATCCTGTTTATTCTTCATAAGGGAGACAGACATGAGTTACGATAACAATACGAAGAGCCAGCATTATACAGAAGTAGATGTATTGAAAAGGAATAAATCTGAGAGTAAGAGGGAATTAGCAGGGATCAGGAAGAGTTATGACCGCAGATATCACAAACCTGCAAAAATTCACTGCCAGCTGATCTATCGTGGTTTACCGGATGTGTATTGCTGAGTAAAAAAGTCACTTTTCACTTTTTCCTGTTTGATGTGCGGACATTAAATGGTCAGGCTTCATCGAGACGGGAAGGTGAAAGGTTATATGGATTACAATGGGGAAGCAACATTTTATTGGGCCAACCTGCCAGGAAAACCAACAAACCATGAAATAGACACATTCTACTGGATTCGCCAGGTGTCTTTTACTTTACACAAGGAAAAATTTCCAAAGGAAAAATACTTTCCAGAAGCAGTGCTGCCTAACAGAGGTGTATCAAGAATTTCTAAATCAAATATATATGAAGACAGCCATAAAAAAATACTTTAATGACCAGTAACTTAAGCCGTCTAGAACTGTTGTGTTAAAAACTGAGATACATTTAGCTAGGTGGGAGGGAAAAGGCTCTGAGAAAAAGTTCTCTCCCCGAGAACACACACACACACACACAGAGGGAACATCTTACGAAGACACGTTTACATTGGGAGGCGAGGAATAGATTTCGGACGCATTGTCAGAGCGTTGCTCTAGGAGAGCACTGACTCACATACACAATTGGAACGCTGCCCAAGCATTCACTTAGGCTATGTTCCAATCCAAACAAAGTCCTCAGCACAAGGTTGTGTGAATTGATATAGAACAAGACATGAACACAAATATTTCTTTTTCGCCCGATAAGCTAGTTGCAACCGGTTGCTTTTAAACAATTAAAGCGATTACAAATGGCACTCTATGTGTTGGTTAAAACAAAGACACAGCTAAGGGAGCTGCCATCACTCGTTCGGAATATAATGATGGCAATTGATTGCCACCTTCCGAAATTCCGAACAGGTCTACACCGCAAGAGGGAATGAGTTGAACAAAAATCAAGATCTAAATCAGATCTCGATGGAGACAATGTCAACAATTAACCTAGGGGGTCTCAGCAAACCAGCCACGTCACCCACATCACAGGCTAAAGCGTGTGGGGTTGATGGTCGGATCCAAGCTGAATTGTGAGCTCCAACTTTGAGCTTGGTCTCTGCTGTACGGCTCTGACACGATGTGGGACTGCACCTTGGTGCTAGATGGATGTTTCATTTCACATTTCATGCTGTTGACTGTAGGCCAGTCCTGTTAGTATAAGGCATTCCGTGATATGTAAACATGGTTAATGCTGAATGATCTATCTATCAAATGCTAATCCCTGGCAGCCCTGGAAGTGTACTTGAACTTCAGCTTGAATTTGGACACCATGAGATTAGAGAAAACCGGGTTTTGGGCTGAGAGTTCTAGGAAGGAGGGATGGGGGGGTGGTGGGGGGTGGGGGATAGTTACCATGGAAGCGATCCACGACGACATTGTGATGATTTAGTGATTTTTTTTAGCCACTACCTTCCTGCACGGCAGTTATAATGAGCGAAGTAGGTTTAGAAATGCGCAACTCGTGTTTTTCTGTAATGACAGGGGCCGGCCATATTAACCGAGGTGTTTGGGTTCCTGATGGTATTCATTTTTTGCGTAGTGTCTCGTAAAAGGCACTTTGACTTGGGTAGAAAAACGCGACTTTGAGTTGGGAGCACCGTAGAACGTTTACAAACTGGCGCGTGGAGACATAGCATTATAGAAATAATTTCACTAAATTACAGTCTTAATTAAGGAACAGTGACCAAAATGGGATGGATAATATCAGACATATTACCAAGTTTAAAACCATTTTCGGTGAACGACTTTTAAGAGAGGAAATGAAAAATAACACCCAACACTACTTTTTCCTTTATATATTCAATTAGGGGCTTATTGGGGGATGAAGCTACTGTATGAGGTTTCCTCGTTGAACCCAATTCCTCTATTCTCCTTCGTTGACATCCCTCTGGGTCCGTGGATTTGAACCCACGTTTGGGTCTCAGCGCAGCCGTCACTAAACTGCATTGTGCCCTCTGCCAGGAGCAACACTTACTGAGTATAACCCAGCATGGGTAGTTTATTCTGAATTTAATGAGAAACCTAAACGCTGACGCTCAAGCAAGCAAAGGCTTGCATCCAAAAATAAATGTGTTCGCTGGGCACGCACACGCACACACACACACACACACACACACACACACACACACACACACACACACACACACACACACACACACACACACACACACACACACACACACACACACACACACACACTACCTGTAATGTGTGGGGATTACCTGTACACACCCAAACACCCTAGAGTGTCCCTGTATTCTACGGTAGGACATTAAAGATATATTATATCATTTTACTGGGGGACATTAAAAGGTACAGTATATTAGGCGCTTGGGCTCCACCACCACATTTGAGCAGGGAGACTGCAGTGCCTTTTTTTAAACATTTGTTTTTTTTCTGGCCCTGCCTTGGGTCGGGCCCTCGGAGCCAAGGCGTCCCAGCCTGGGGCCCTCTTCTCATTTCAGCCGGAGCAGCAGAGGGCTGAGCTGAAAGGGAGGAATCTGCCCGTCCCGTCCAGAGAACTATTCCCTTTTCCTGTCCCTCCGCTCTGCCAGCGGCCACAGATCCACGGCTCCATAGCCCACACTTACCCAAAACTATGAGGGGTATTTTCAGCACTGTAATTTGAGGAAACACACACACACACACACACACACGATGTAAACAGTGTACACACACACACACACTGTATACACACACGGGCCGTACAAATAGAGAGCCAGAGTTGGGATGCTAATGGACACCCAGGCACGTGCACTGAACCACAACTACACAGATCCTCGCCAAGCGGGCGAGAGAGAGGGAGACAGAGAGAGAGAGAGAGAGAGAGACAGAGAGAGAGACAGAGAGAGAGACAGAGAGACAGAGAGAGAGACAGAGAGAGAGACAGAGAGAGAGACAGAGACAGAGAGAGAGACAGAGAGAGAGAGACAGAGAGAGAGAGAGACAGAGAGAGAGCGAGAGAGACAGAGAGACCAGAAACAGGAGGCCCACTAAAGGGATGGTATGGCGAAAAAGAGAGAACCAGAATAGCTGAGGGATTTTCAACTACAACTGACCTCAGTATTTTATATGTTTATGAATATATCTATGGTATAGATACCGGTATATATATATATATATATATATATATATATATATATATAAATATGAATGACTATTTGATAGCGATGATTTCATGATGAGCTGGTTGCAACACCAAATGCCTGGTATACAACGACTCATAGTGCAAATAGAAAGGCAACCAGTAGGGAGATGAGATCGATGCCACATGTGTGCATAGACACATTCAGAGAGCAGCACGCCACCTAAATATACCCCTCCACACACACACACACACACACACACACACACACACACACACACACACACACACACACACACACACACACACACACACACACACACACACACACACACACACACACACACACACACACACACACACACACTTCCCTGTCCGAGCCGAGGCCTTAAATTATCCTGCAACGGTCTTATTTCCCATAAATACGACAGGAGCATGGCTGTAATTAGGGCCTATGTTTACCCCACCTGCCTGAGGCCGGCCCCAGTCCATTTCTGGCCAACCTCAGGCTACTATGCTGGACTGCTGCGCCCTGGGCGGATCGCAGCACCACACGCTCCTAGGACATGACTCTGGACCATGGCATCATATCTTTATATATATAATATACACTGTATACATTAACACATTTTTGCTGTGCGAGTGTGATGTGAAGGTATAAGATGTGTGCTGTGAACATGAAAGAAATGCCGGGCATAGCTAAGCATGCATATTTTTCTGCAATCTGCTGGGGGGGGACAGACGGACAGATTTGAGTAATAAAAACGTGTGAATCTGAATATATGGGGAGTACAGCATCAGGGGAGTCTTTCCTGCAAGACTGTGTGCCCGCGAGGTGATTTCAAACCAAGAGTCACGGCTTCTGGTTCAGATTAGGCCTTCTGATTGGCCCCTCTTTACCCCCAAGAAGACCTCCTATATAGCGGGGGCTACAACCGCACATAAGACAATCTCCCCACCGCATTCTGTTTACCTTGTGGCCAGCCGTGACGCCGCCTGGCGTCAGAACGGCGGCTGAACGAAACAGAGCAATCAGAGGGCCGGGATGCTCAGGCTTGCCTCCCAAACAAAGCTATTCTGTGGCGTCGTACCGCGAGCTACGCTGAGCCACCATGTTTAAACCGCCGCGATGATCCGCAATGGTAGCGTGTCGACAGGAGGCCTGACGTGTCGAGCATCACACCTCTCCTCTCCTCCTCCTCCTCCTCGCCTTTCCCGGCTGTTCTGCTCGTCTTCTCCATTATCCTTCCATCGCCTCCCCTCTCTCACTTCCCCATCTTCTTCTCTCTCCTCTCTCCCCCCATCTCTCTCTCTCCCTCCACCAGGCATGGGCGCGGTATACTCGTTGGTAATGACAGAAGACACACGCACGCACGCACACACGCAGGCACGCACGCACAATGCTCTTCTTTATTACCAAACGTTCCACGCTGCAAACCTATTTTGTGACAACACACACACACACACACACACACACCACACACACACACACACAACACACACACACACAACACACACACACACACACACACACCACACACACACACCACACACACACACAACACACACACACACCTATTGAAATAAATTTCCGACACTGGCCTTAAAAAATGTGTGCGGTTAGTCTTCATCTTGAAAAACGTATTTGCCTCATGGCTGCGGAGCAAACCTTCACAAAAGGACTGTTGAGAGGCAGTGAGTGATAGGGAACCTCAACGGTTTGACACACCTGACACGAGCACTCAGGTTCAAACACCTCACAGCGGAACCGGCCGCCACTCTCCTGTTTCCTAAGCAAACATGCCAGGACACACACACACAATCCCTGCCTCCATTTGTAAGTGAAGGAGAAAATCCAATATTTGTTAGTTGTCCTTTTTTTTTCTTTCTTTTTTTACACTGGCCTCTCAGTTGTCATTTAATACCACACATACCTCTGGAACAGTAAGTCTTTCATTACTGTTTGAGACCGGCACACACACACACACACACACACACACAAACAAACAGAGCTGAAGCATAGACATATGCTACGCGCACACCCACACACACACACACACACACACACACACACACACACACACACACACACACAAACAAACAGAGCTGAAGCATAGACATATGCTACGCGCCCCCCCCCCCGTGCTCCCTATTCATCCAAAGCGGCACGGCACCCCCCCTCTAGGTGTAGCCCTGCTCCCACACGGTGTTTGGGTAGCGAGTGCCATTTTTACCGGCCTCCTCCCCAGCGGTGAGCCCTCTACCTGAGGAGGTCCCACGCTGGGAGAGACGTGGGAGAATATTTACTTTGAACCCCCCCCCCCCCCCCCTGAAACTCCCTATTCCGTACACCACACCACACCACACCACCCACGTACACAAACACCCCCACCCTGCCGTTCCCTCCCCCCCGATCCAATTCCTCATTCCAGGTTTTGTTTTCGCCGATGGGACACTGGTTGGCCCCTCCACCGCCACCCCCCTCCACCCACCCCCATTGCCCTCGGTGACAGATTTCCACTAAGGAACGCTGGCATTGATGGTGTGGTTGTTTGGAAAGCGCTGCACCTATAAATCTACCAGCCTCAAGGACCAATCAGGGAGGATTCCCAGCAGCCGATGCGTGTGCACGTGTGTGCGTGTGTGTGTGTGTGTGTGTGTGTGTGTGTGCCCCCCCCCTTCCACTGAACGTGAGGGACGATCTGGAATCTGAGGTCGGGCTGTTTGTGGCTTGAACCGGTTGTTCAGATGTGATGGTGATGACAGAGAGAGCATGGTGTTTACCTGAACAGGTGTCAGCTGGGCCCTGGGATCAAACACTCTGAGCATTTTGTCCTGAGAGAGAGAGAGAGAGAGAGAGAGAGAGAGAGAGAGAGAGAGAGAGAGAGAGAGAGAGAGAGAGAGAGAGAGAGAGAGAGAGAGAGAGAGAGAGAGAGAGAGAGAGAGAGAGAGAAGAGAGAGAGAGAGAGAGAGAGAGAGAGAGAGAGAGAGAGAGAGAGAGAGAAAAAAATACATTATTAGAAGTTTGAAGCAGGAAAAAAAAAAATCATAATAACGATTTTAATCTCCTTTGCAAGAGATGGAGATCAAGGGAAGGGCGAGGACTTTATGAGTGGTCTGATCAAGGTCCAATGTCGCTCATCAAAGTAAGATCAGATACAACCAACCCACCACTACCACCGACCACACTAAACACACAGACTCTGTCACACACACACAGATACTCTCTCACACACACAGTCTCACACACACCCACCGTGCCCGCCCACCACATCTCATCAAAGTGGGCGTGGCACGGGAGTAGCCTCTTTTTTATTTATTTTTCACACAGACATGCTGCGCACACAGAACCCGCGTGTGTGTGTGTGTGTGTGTGTGTGTGTGTGTGTGTGTGTGTGTGTGTGTGTGTGTGTGTGTGTGTGTGTGTGTGTGTGTGTGTGTGTGTGTGTGTGTGTGTGTGTGTGTGTGTGTGTGTGTGTGTGTGTGTGAGTCTGAAGGCCAGTGTGTTTCACAGGGAACATCTCTGAAGACAAGAGCCATGCAGGGGATGATGTGCACGAGAGAAGGAACGGGCACGTGAGAGCTCCGCATGGAACGAGCCCAGAGAGACGAGGACGGGGGATTCGCGGCCGTACAGAAGTGGCGGGAATACATCTAGAAGGATCTATACAGCATGCTGAGCCCCTCCGCTAAAGAAAAAACCAACGTTAATCACTATTGATCCTATTGAGGGTCAGCTTCCCCTGGATCAATCCGCCCAGCTGTTGAAACTAATCACAATACGGACGTTCAATCCCTGGTGATATTTGATGATGGATAACAAGGTTGGGCTCACTTTTAATACGTTCCGTCTGGCGAGCAGGAAGCTTTAAGTGCGGGCACACATGTGCAGAGAATGACCCGTGTGTCCGCGGCCATCTGTGTGCTATTTGAAGCCGTTTCAACACAAACTAATTCATCCATCGTTGGTCACTTGATGAACTCTTTATGCCCCCCCCCCCACCACACAACACACACACACACACACACACACACACACACACACACACACACACACACACACACACACACACACACACACACACACACACACACACACACACACACACACCTACCTCTCTGCCATACGGCATCAATCATGTTGGCCAATCAAGGGGGGGACGGGGGGATCCTGTATGATTGAAGGGAAATAGGAGCTAATGGGAACAGGCTGTGTCCGGGACATGCGTGTCTGCTACGCTGTCACTCAATACGTCTGCGTGACCGCGATCACGGTCGGCCGTGATCCCCCTGGCTGATAGCAGGTAATAACCATAAGGGGGCCAGACCAAACACACGGGCACTTACCAACCATATTTATGTCAGTTCCAATCAGGAGGTGGATGTAGACGTAGACACACACACACACACACACACACACACACACACACACACACACACACACACACACACACACACACACACACACACACACACACACACACACACACACACACACACACACACACACACACACTCCCTTCAAGCCTCCCCTGCCTGACCCACTCCTCCGGAGAAGGTTTGTAATTCACCGTGAATTGGCTCCGACGGCAAACAAGGTGGAGTGCGGGAGAGAAGCTCCTATTATGTCCCTCTCACTCCTGTGTGTGTGCGTGTGCGTATGAGTGTGGCTCCTGGCCCACCCAGCACTACGTTGGCCCCAGGGCCCCGTCTAAGGCCTCTGTGACCAGAGCGTAAGCCAAGGACACGCAAGATGAGAAGAGCCAGGGCAGAACCTCCATCTCATGCGCACACAAGCACGCACACACACTCATCACTCACACACACACACACACACTGAACTTTAAATTCTACGTCTAGAGAAAATCCCCAATGTTCATTCTGTTTAGCTAAACCGTAATCTCTATTGTGCTATGACAATACAGATCAATCTAATTTAGAGAAAGTTATATTGTATCCAAAATGTGTATATGTGCATGAGATCATGGACAAGCACACACACACACACACACACAACAGCTGCACCCTGTCTGATCCAGTGTTGACGTGTGTGCGTGTGAAAGAGGATGCGAACTGGCTTTGCAAACACCCAATCCAGAGCTCTGTCCGTAACTATGATAACACACATTTAGAAGAGCAAACACACGGCCTTCAAGACAGATAACAAACCAACACAACCACTCGCACTCATAAAATCACAGGCAGTATCCCTGTGTACGTGTGTGTGTACGTGTGTGTGTGTGTGTGTGTGTGTGTGTGTGTGTGTGTGTGTGTGTGTGTGTGTGTGTGTGTGTGTGTGTGTGTGTGTGTGTGTGTGTGTGCGCTCGAAACAGCAGCTGTTCAATCAAACCAACTTATTCTCACCCAGCTGATAATGAGATTTTGAAGTGGGATGCTAAAACACACACACACACATGGACAAACACACACACACAACTGTGGGAATCGGCTATCCACGGTGCTCTTCTTAATCACAAAACGTGCCACGCTGCCAAACCACGTTACTCCGTCTCCGTAACAGTTACTCCGTAACAGTTGTGTCTGACCCTGACGTGGGACTGTACAGCCGTCCTGTCCCGGGTCCTCTGCACACGCTCACATTCGGCCGCACGCCACGGAAATACGAGCTCATCCAGGCATAACATTCAGCCGTCTCATACAATACTATAAATCCAGAGACACCTCATCTCTAACCACTGTCGCCTCCCATTCTCCCTCCCCTCCCCTCCCCCCCTCCCTCCTCCTCCCTCCCCTCTCTGTGCATCCCTCATGTCAGACAGCCTCTCCTCCCTGTTGCTCTCATCGCCGTCGCTCCCTGCCATACTCTGTTGCATCTCTCTCTCTTCTCTCTCTCTCTCTCTACTCTCCCTCTCTCCACCTCTCTCTCTCCTCTCTCCTCTCTCTCTCTACCTCCCTCTCTCTCCTCTCTCTCCTCTCTGTCTCGCTCTTCCCTCCCTCCCCCTCCCTACCTCTCTCTCCCTCCCTCTCACCCTCCCCCCCCCCTCTCTCTCCTTCTCCCTCTCTCCCCTCCCTCTCTCTCCTCTGTCTCTTCCCCTCTCCCTCTCCCTCTCTCTCTGTCTCTTCCCCTCTCCCTCCCTCCCTCTCTCACCCCTCTCTCTCCTTCCCTCTCTCTCTCTCTCTAATACACAGCCCACAAGTGTCACGCGTTCAGGCGGTGGTCTGCCTCACCCTCTCTTCCTCCCCTTAACCTTCATCTCCTCCCTCTTCCTCACCCTCACCCTTCATCGCCTCACCCTCCCCCTTTATCTCCACACTCTTCCTCACCCTCCCCCTTTATCTCCACACTCTTCCTCACCCTCAGCCTTTATCTCCTCACCCTCACCCTCCATCCCTTCTAACCAAACCTTCACCCCCTCACCTTCATCACCTCCCCCTCGCCTACCTCCCCTCACCCTCATGTGCGCCCCGATGTTTACCCCGGGGAGGGCTGGCAGTGTGGAGGTGGGGGTCCCACATGGTACCGGCCCTGTTTGCTTTAATAAGCTGGACTGGGGCGATTGAAGGGGCTCTTTTTGGGGGAAGGGTTTGAGGGGGGGGGGGTTAAATGACAACAGAGAGAACCTCTGGGGCCCCTGGCTCTGATCCCGGCTCACGTTTCGGCCCTCAATCGCTGCTCGGCCCCTTATTCCCCTTATTCTTAGGCTGCGTCAAGACCTGTGGGTGTGGGTGCGCGTGTGTGTGTGTGTGTGTGCGTGTGTGTGTGCGTGTGACGGCCAATTATCTTGTCACGGTTGACGTTGCGCACAACCGACATAAAGACGTAATAGGTGGGGGTCATTTGTCTCTCGTCAGTGAATATAAAAACAGGGGCAGGGGGTTGAAAACAGACTGACATTCAAAGGAGGTGGGTGCACCCCAAAATGACAGGCCGTCCACCCTAAACACTTTGTGTCGAGCGCACGTAGAGCTTCCGACTGTGTCCTTGCTATCGTTGAAACGTCTTATGGCCTTCTGTCTCGAAACTACACCTTAAACACGGTAACATAAACACAGGTAGTCCTCACGTGGTTTTATCAAGGAATCAAATCCCAGCAAACATTAAAGCTGAATCCCACTTGAAGGACACACGCGCGCTTTGCTTGTCGTTTCTAGGTGGCCGTGCCATGCTGTTTCATACGCTCTCCTTTAGTTTTATGGACATGAGCTCTTCCACCCTCTCCACTTTCAGGATCACAACCGGGTTAGCCGGTCCAGGATTGAGACATCACCCATGCCTTCAGGTAATGCATCACTGTGCAGACTATCAAATAACCTTGACTCAAGAGTGCAATGTCGCAATCACAAACGGCTCGTGCCAATTGAAGCGTTGACTCATTCCTGTTGATGTTGACCTGTTTCAACTGCCCAATGGGATTCTAACTGAGGTTTATGAGCGACACTAACTCTGAATCTCTGGGTCTCAAACGGAAGGCGCACAACTGGAACCGTGGCTATGAGCGACCTCTAGTGGCCGAACATACCAACTACAACCATCGAATATTAATTCTGTTGTTTTTATGATGGCTCTGGAGACGGGTCAGCATTAAAGGCCTTATTAGGGTACGAAACAAAGGCTCCATGTTACAGTTTAGTAAACTGCGTGTTCTGCTGTGTACACTACTCACCAGGCAGGAAGATGCAAGCAGAGAGCCATCTTGCTTCCAACTCAGACTCTGCAATTTGTCATCGTGCTGCTCCAGCACTGTAAGAACACACGCACACGCACACACACACACACACACACACCAGTAATTACAATTACATTACAGCCAGCTATGGTTTTTAATAGAGGACATGAGAGCTAATAAATAAAAAAGCCTGCGCTGTGATGGCGCCAATAAAGATGAGACACTGTAAAGAAAAAGAAAAGCGGTGACCGTCTGCAGCACAGCATCAATTCACCAATTGGTCAACATCCCACTTAATACCGCATATCCCACTTATGATTATGGGACTATTTTAAGTATAGGTATCACAGACAGACACACAAAAGCAGCAGGAAAGAGGGACAGCAGACAGCAGTGGGAGTGATGATGGTAATGATCAGCAGCAGCAGTGTCAGCCTAGCCTAGCTGTCATAGCAGGGTAGTGATGGTGGGGTGTACTGCGATGGTGCCGTGTCAGTGGGGGGGAATGAAGTCAGGGGGTGATGGCTATATCCTGGAATTCCCAGTCCAAGCGGACAGGGAAACCAAAACGTTACCTCTGGAGTTCCAGCACTTAGACAGAGCCCCTGGGCTGTAAAACGTAGAGCAGGGTCAGTGACCACCAATCCACCACGACGGAGGCTGGCAAGACCGAACGCAACCATCCCCCCCCCCCCCCCCCCCATCACCCTTCCAACACTCAATTTAAAATTGAACACATGAATCCCAGGACAGGACAAACAATTATGAGCAGCGACAAACGGACATTGACAAGAACTGGAGTGTTGGATGTAACGGACGAGGCAGAACGTTGGTTTTTGTGGATTGTGCAATGTGTGTAGTGTGTAGTGTGTAGTGTGAGCGAGAGTGTAGGGTACGAGAGTGAGTGAGTGAGTGAGTGAGTGAGTGAGTGAGTGAGTGTGAGCGTATGTGTAGGGGATGTGTGTGACTGAGTGTGTGAGTGAGTGAGTGTCTGTGTGTAGGTGTATGTGTAAGGGTGTGTGTGTGTGTGTGTGTGTGTGTGTGTGTGTGTGTGTGTGTATCAGTGCGTGTGTATGTGCGAAAGAGTGAGTGCGTGAAAGTGTGTGCAGGTGTGTGTGAGTGAGTGTGTCTGGGTGTGAGTGAGTTTGTGTGTACTGTAGGAGTGTGTGGGAGTATGTGTGTGTGTCGCGTTGTTGGGTGGGTGGGGGGGGGGGTGGGTAGAGGTACCTGCGAGCGGGGCGTCCTGGCGGCTGGTGTCCCACAGCAGGGCGGTCTGGGCGGCGCCGACGGCCAGCAGGCCGGAGGACGTGGGGTGGAAGAGGACCAGCTCCAGTCGGCCCAGCCCAGGGCTCAGGGTCAGCTCTGGCCCCCCGGGTTGCTCCTTCTCTGGGCTACAGAGGCGCCACAGCTTGACCTGGACCCACGCAGAACCAGAGGACAGAGACGGGTCTGTTCAGAGCGGGCACTCGGGACATACAGGGCTCTACATACGCAGCCTCATACAGTATCTGCAGAAATCTTTTAAATTATTTTCCTCATTTATTTATATTTTTTCCCAAATCCCGTTTTTAATGGGTTGTATTTCAGGATTCAGTGTCTTACGATTTATGCTAATTTTATCATCAGAAAGATGATACTTTTGTGAATTAATAAAACGTTGAATAAGGTATATTCACATTTTTAATGATGCACACGACTTTGCATTATCTAGAACTATGGAACGATATTATGCAATATAACTCGTTTTACAGTTGATTCCATTCCTAGCATCCACATAGTATGTGTTTGCCAACATCACATGCAAAAAAAAACAACAACAACAACCCACACAGCAAAAATAACTCCCAGACAAAGTCGGGGCAGTTACTTACTACAGTGTGGGATTTCTGTGAGCTGAGGGGAGTTTCTGCAGGTGTGTAAATTTGCATTTTGCTAAGCAGTGGCATAAATGTGCGGACAAAAGGGAAAACAAATGGCGTTGGCACAAAGATAACTGGAGTGATGACATCACTTTGGGGCAGATGTCGGCGCGTCTGGCGAGCGGGTGTTTACACCTCTCTCTGAAAGAGAGCCGTGCTGCTGAGTGGGAGAATATTAAGACACACTCAGTGGATTTGCACCGGGAAGCACAGCTGAAGCTCAGAATAATGTGCTGATCCAGACGGGCTGCGAGGAGTCTTATAACTAACTCAGACTTGGTTATGTCAACTGTGACCGTATGCCCTGCCATAATATTAACAATGTAATGTATATTAGGGCTGCTCGATTATAGGGAATAATCATAATCACGATTATTTTGGTCAATGCTGAAATCACGATTATTCAAACGATTATTTTTGAGTTTGAAAACATGTTGTATTTATTCAGTATGTCTCTCCCAAAAAAAAACTTTGTAACTGAGATTTTTAAAACTTTGCCTTAAAAGAATACACAAAATGGTCAAAAATAAAATGTTCATATCTAAAATAATATACACATATTTATCCAGCTGCTCTGCCCTTTCTATAAAACACAAAAAAAAACAATAAAAAAAACGGAAAAAAATGACGATGAAATTTTTTGATGATGGGGAAATTTTGTGATCGTTTCGAAATCGCCCAGCCCTAATGTATATTACAACTAGTTTAGATGCTTGGCTTTTGTTTGTGTAGACTTGGTTGAAAAGGAATTGGTACCAAATAAAATGTATGCTTATAACGATCGACTACGTTACCACTGAGAAATACAACAGGGCTCTGATGTAATAATGTTTTTAGGACTCTTTCGGTCCACGGGGGGGATACAAAGACTTCTTCATTTCGTTAGGACCAGTTGAAAAGCACGAGGACTTTTGAGGCTGTACCGTTTCATCGGCTGAGCAGGTGGCCAGGAGAGCATCGTCAAACGGAGAGAAGTCCAGGTCAGTCACCAGATCTGAAAGGAAAGTGGGGTATCAGTAAACCTCCGAGCCACAGGCCTCTCAGGTGCCTTCCTTTCTTTCATTTTAGAACAACACATTTCTCTGTTTAGTAGACTCGCTGGTTCCAGACCGGAGCATCCGGTACCGAGCGACCAACTTACTGCTCCTACCCCATGTGGCTGCAGAACACACTCTCTCCTCGCACTCAGGATGACTTTTGACCTCTGGTTACTTTTCGTACATAACCCCTTCTAAATAATTACACCTTCGTGAACCTCAGATTGTATACCTTCCACTACTATACCTACTAATATTATTATTAATAAGGCCTGGCTATGTAGATCACCATGGCACACTGCACATTTCATGATAGGACACAGTGACTCGGACCGGTACGACTGGCTACTGCCTTGATTGGTTGTTAGGTTGTAGCGATTACCTCCATGGCACGGGAGCTGAGAGATGGTCCATTTTCCATCTGCTGCTGGACTCACGGAGGTCACTCCCAGCATTCCGCCACCTGGAGACGGAAGGGAAAGACACACACAAACACAAACACACACACACACATTACTGCTTGCTGAACTGGTCACAGGAACCATGATAAACCACCAGGTTAAGCCGTGCCTCACCAGCCTGGTCAATGTTGAAGGCCACCAGCTCGGAGCTGGCCTTGATGTGGTTTCCCAGGGACTGGACGTTACCGGCACGGATGTTGCAGATCCAGCCCTAGACACACAAAAGCAGACCCGCAGACACACAATTGCAGGAAAGATACAAGTTTATTATAATACAAAAATAAATGTTGGAACCTGAACTTCAGGTATGTTCCCCTATTCAAGCTATTTCAATTCCGTTGTTTTTACCCCTTGAATGACAGATCTTCTGTCAAATGGTTTGGATAAAAACCTCAAACGCCATGGACTGAATTACTAAGATGAGGAATGTACGCTATTGGGCTGAGTATTGTTGTTGGTATGTTTTTTAAAGGAATTTAAGATTCACTAGATAAAAGCCTTTATCAGGTTGTTTACATAGCGATGTATCATTCTGGAAGCATTGGGCAAGATAAGAAATAAGATCAATAGTATGTGGTTTCTTGCTCATGAAGGTTAAACATGATATATCTCTACAAATGGAAGGAATCTAAAGCATGTGCTTGACATGTTCTCACAGGAAAGAAGAACAACACACATAGACATGTTTTATTGAACTCTGCATAGTGGTTCTGAGTCAGTTCTAATAGGGCGGATACAAGTGTTTGTCCAGTTATCTAGCCAGTGCAAGAACACTATACCAGTTGCTTTCCTTTTCAAACAGTGTGACAACCTGAAAACATACACATTCATAAATGTCAGACATGTGCAATCCGAACTGCAAGCACACGCAGAGGCCTATACATGCAATCTCCTACAATCTGACACACACACACGCGCACACTTGAATCAGCACATATTGAGGAAGTGACAGGAGTTGGCTGCAACGCACAGCAGAAAACTCTTAAAATCTCTCTTGCATAACGTTAACACGGGAAGAGCACGCCAAGACCTTAGAACGCAGTCCAACTATTACCAGTGTTGCTCAAAGAACAGAGAAAGACATGCTTGAACACATGCACGTCAACAAACACACAGACACACACAACAAACAATCAATACAATATATTATTCTGCAGGAGACAGCCCACTGCATTCAAGTGGAGTCAAATGAAACAGCTAGTTTTCTTTGCACAGACATGTTCAGCAGTGAAAGACTGTACACTTGAACCGATAGTATGGCTCAGACGATTCCTGTATGGGTTCTGCCTCTGAGAGGTAGAGAAACGGAAATCGGATTTATAACCTTTATTTTTAAACCAAGATGACAGCCAGTCAAACAGACCGATGCGTTCGTCCGTCTCCACACCAATAGGAAACGCCAACTGTCACACATTTTGCGACATGACAAATGTCACATCGAGTCGGTAAAGACTACATACACATACAAATTGGATATGAGCAGAAGCTGCACGCATAAAACAGACAAGCTGGCCTCATCATCACAGAATGGATATTCATTCAGCATGTCATCATGTACCTTGTGATGTATCCGGGGCGTTATCGGGGTGTGTGCTTTTGCATGTGTCAAACCATGAATTAATATCTCGCCATTATTCGTGAGACTTAACAACGTTGACCGAGCGTCACATTCCTTCAGGCATCTTTACTTTGGCGTATGAGGATGATGGTGATGGTGATGATGATGGCCGTCTTAATAACCTAATATGCAGAGGCAGCGAACTAGTTGTTGTATGCAGACTTGTGGATCGAAGTTTTACAGGAAGGCTAAACGTATTTGAGGGAAAATCATTGTCTACGTTTTGAATAACTTGCTCTGTGGCTTTTCGGATGCATGCAGGAAGTTCTCTCCAGACTTTGTCCAGAGGAGACCTCATTCCCCCACTGCTAATAAAGAATGCTAACGTTTGCTAACCTCGTTTGCACTTAGCCCAGCTTTATGTTCTACTCACATCTTTCTTGGCAATTTTCGGGGTGGTATTTTTGAATTTTGATGTCTTGAAACGATTCATTCTGCCGTTTTGTAGTTTTTCCCTCACGCCTTCCGGGTGTGTGTCGAGGTGGTCAGAGGCTACAGTGCGGGTTGAATCTCCAGATGACAGCTCCCCGTCTGGATGCGCACTGCAGGGCACGCTCGTTTTGGGTACCTGAGTGGGACGCGTCGGCGGAGTTTCTGTTTTTTAATGGTAAATTAAATCCACCCTGTCCGAGTGCGACCCCGTACTTCAAAACGTGACGGCTTTCCATATATAAACATTACTTCAGATATCGTTACAAGTTTTTCTGTTTCTATTTATTTTTTGTATGTACAACTGAAAGGGAATTTTATTGCATTGATAACCAATAAAAAAAATGTATGCAATTTTATAAACAAGGGTCGGCAGTCTCGAAACAGCAATATCTTTAACCACGCGGAAACGGTAACCACGCCTCGTTGTCTGCGCACATGCGCAGTGTGCTCCGGGAGCAGCAGTCCGCTTCCAGGCTATTAGAGAAATAATGGCGTCCCCAGCAGCTCGTCGTTCAGCACGCTGGATAACGGTAGCCGTGTCTTCAGGAGGTCGCCATGCATGTGGGGCTCTTCCATGTGCCTCACATCGCAGTGCCAGGACTGTCTCTACCCTCGGGGCAAGCAAAAGATGGTCTGGGGCGGGCGCCACGTTGGGCTCAGGGACGGCCCCCGCCGTGACATTGAGAGGGCTGTCAGGTGAATGAACTGCGGAGGTTCATGCTAGGCTACATAGACCAAGCTCGCCCTACTGTATCCAGTCTGGTATATTCTCTACTGTTTGTTTTTTTTAGAACACGTCTATGCGGGCGATCAGGCTTATCTTAATGCAAACCCGATGTGTTCTTGTCAGATTATTTTAGACGCTGTATTTGAAGGTGCGCACGGTTTGAGCCAATACCATCCGTTCTAGATGGTTCAGCTTCGGATGTGTACTTGAATGTTTTGTATATGAAGTCGAATCGAGGCAATTGTCGAAGCAAACTACACTTTTTGATTTTTGGCGAAACGCTTAACTGCTGCAATACTGAGTCATTGCAGCTAAACTAACGCATTGTTTATTTCAAGGTGTCAAAGTACCGAACGCCATCCGCACAGTGAACTTCCACACAAGTGTCCAAGCCAGTAGCAAGCAGGACTTCTATCAGATATTGTCTGTACCACGCACAGCAACCCAGAAAGAGATCAAGCAGTCCTACTACCAGGTATATTCAGTCTGCCCCCTGCCTAACAGCATGTATTCGTCGTTTATCACAGTGGTTACAAACTTATTTGTATTTGTTGTTCTCCTCCTTTTTAGTTGGCCAAAAAGTTTCACCCTGACACTAACAAAGATGACCCTAAGGCCAAGGAGAAGTTTGCTCAGCTGGCTGAAGCATATGAGGTGAGGATGCAGAGGAATGCACTCTTGACAGTTGCTCTGACGAATTGCTTAATGGGGAGAAACTTGTTCAATAGCATTCTCTCATTTCGTTATATCGTGCTTCATGGTGACGCTTATTGTAAGGATCCAGGTCTCTGATGATTGCGGGTTCTACTGTTTACCATCATGTGTGACTAGGGATGGGTATTGATAAGATTTTTGCAATTCCGATTCCATTTTCGATTCTGCTAAACGATTCGGTTCTTTATCGATTCTCTTATCGATTCTCATTTGGAAAAAAGGAGAACAAACAGGTCAATTAGAATCAACTTTAGTTCAGTAAGAAGTAACATGATGACTTTACAAACTGTCTTGAGGTATAATAATAATAAAATATTTTATTCTAATAATAAAACATTTTCTAAATTAAATGCATGAGAAGAAGGCATTCATTTAATGTTAACTGTTAGTAATAGCAGGTTTTACAACGAGGCAAATGGCGCTAACATGATAGGCAGTGTTGTTACGCTGCGGTATTAACAGCAGAGATGGACATGCTAACGTTGCTGCTGCTGCTGGGTTGAGAATCACTCCGGAGCGTATCGAAAACGCGACATTCATTCAAAGTTATCGCATGCTGTGTGCGCAAATGTTTCTGCATATTGGTAGTAATTTCCTCCCGTTGATGAAATATCCACTTTGCAAATATTGCAAGTTACCCTGTTGGTTGTCACCCTTTCTCGTGAAATGTAACCACACTTTCGAGCGTTTGTACCGCTTGGGTGGCATGTTGCCGGCTGCACTGCACTGGACGTCGCTACGCATGTTGCTTACCTATCTTGCGTAAGCTACGCAACGTGTGTGGTGACGTCATTCACGCCCGCTCGGAATCGATAAGGGAATCGTTTGCAAAACTGGCAAACGATTCCAAGGAATCAAAACAGTCGGAACCGGTTCTCAACAAGAACCGGTTTTCGATACCCATCCCTATGTGTGACTGATGGTGCTTATGTGATGTCACCTGTTTGCTGCGCGCGACGTGATAGGTCCTGAGTGACGAGAGCAAGAGGAAGCAGTACGACACGTACGGTTCGGCCGGTCTCGGCGGCGCCGGGCAGGCGGGCGGCGGCGGCGGCGGGCAGCAGTACTGGAGCGGCCAGGCCAGCAGCGTGGACCCCGAGGAACTCTTCCGCAAGATCTTCGGGGAGTTCTCCGGCTCGCGGGGCTTCGGAGACTTCAACGCCATCTTCGACCAGCCGCAAGAGGTCAGTGAGGTTTCCGCGAAGGATTTGAAAAAGCCTGTCAGTTTTGTTTTCTCCACATGGTTGATCCGGATGTTCGTAATGCAAACGCGAGAGGGTTTGTCTCCCGCTCACGTGAAGCAGCGATCTCAAATAGTGGATCGTGATTATGAGCTTAGTGTCACGACAGTGTGGAAGTCTTTTTATTTACCATAAGTGTGATCAGATGCTACATTTTAGACCAGAGGAAAAAAAAGCTGAACAACAAACAGTTTTAACTACTTGACGTTCTTTCTCTTGTCTTGCTGACAGTGTTGACGTCGACGAGCAGCTGGCGCTAAGTTAATGTGTATTTAAAGTTAATTAGCTAACTTTGCCTCCTGTTGAAGAGGTTTGTGGTCAACGGCCTGCTCTCTGTTTTGTGTCTCAGTACATCATGGAGCTGACCTTCACCCAGGCAGCAAAGGGCGTCAACAAAGAGATCACCATCAACATGGAGGCCTCGTGTCAGCGCTGCGAGGGCAAGGGTCACGAACCCGGGACCAAGGTCCAGCACTGCCAGCACTGCAACGGCTCCGGCATGGTGAGTCCACCGGCACCATGCTGCTGCATGGGTCCAAATAGGGTCTTGGACATTTACATTCAGCAGACGCTTTTATCCAAAGCGACCTACAACGGTTAAAACAGATTCACACTCTTGAGTTAACCACGCAGCTTCAGCCTCATAGCATAGTTATCCTGAGTCATGTTTTGGCCAAATGGTGATATCTAGCCTAACTACTCTCCTAGCGCTGCTCTCACTGTGCCCCATTCTTAGCCAATCAGGGTGCTTTTTACATTCCATAATCACTAACTAAGTCATCTACATGACATAGGTATTTTTGACGCAAAATACAAGATGAAAGTTAAAATATGAATAAGCTATGAGGCTAACCATAGCTCATCTATATGCAAACAACATAAATCTATGCTGATTGCAAAAGCGTGAGGGAAGTGATTTTTCACTTTTATCATGTTTTCACTTTTTCCGGGGGGGATTCTCAACGGCCCGTGTGTTTGCTCCCCCCCCCCCGCAGGAGACGGTGAACACGGGCCCCTTCGTGATGCGCTCCACCTGCCGGCGCTGCGGGGGCAAGGGCTCGGTGGTCTCCACCCCTTGTGGCTCCTGCCGCGGCACGGGCCAGACCAAGCAGAGGAGGACGGTGATGGTGCCCGTGCCGGCAGGTCAGTCGACGCTCGGTCCCACCGAGGCACGGAGACAAGAAAAGCAAATCGCAGTTTTGCGTTGGAAGCGTCCGCCGTGTGACGAAGGAAATGTTGTTTTAGTGACGCCAAGCACAGTAGTAATTAAAGCTGCTGTTGGTGCGATTCAAGAGTTGAAGAGAGGACGCAGGAAATATTTTGTGACTAGTCAAGAGAAATCCTCTCTGACTGCCGTCTGAGAGGGTTTCATTGGTGGACAGCGGAAGGGGGAGAGTTTGGGCTCTGTTGTGTCACACAGAGGCGGGCTCACTGGGCGTTTTAGTATTCTCTGCGAACCGACTCGAACCTCGGATGTGACGTCACGCCCACACTTCAAGCGTTTTATTATGTTCCGCGCGTCGGCCGTTGGAGAAAAACATGGACGCCACTCGGTAAGCTGTCGTCGCGGTAGCATTGGCAGAGTACCAGGCGGCGCTCCAAAATAAGTATCGGCCGTAGGCAGAGATACGGACGCCTTAAGGTATTGCAGTAATACGAGTGATTGAAATTGTCATTTAAATCACCAAAGCGGTCCAAACGCAATGAAAACAGTTCATACAAGTCACACTGGGCGCAGCCATCTTGATTTCTGTCTCTGAATCCTTGCTCGGCCTCCTCCGAGTTCAGCCGAGCAAGCAAGTTCGCCGTCCGAGGAAAAGGGGCGTGTTCATGCGTGTTGCTAGGCAACGTCCTCGGACCTCCGAGACGGATGGATAATAAAACGCACCATATAGTCAACTCGAAACACATATTCCCATAGAGCATTTCACTGACTGATTGGTGATGGATGGCTGTGTAATTACAAACACGTTAGCTGTTAAATCTTAAGCTACAGCACCAAAGTCTCTTATTTCTACAATGTTCTTCACATATTTGCTTTGTAGGAATGCCAGTAAGAATGTTTCCGTCTGTGATGTTTTCTAGGAGTGGAGGAGGGCCAGACAGTCAGGATGCCGGTGGGCAAGAAGGAGATCTTCATCACCTTCAGGGTGAGTGAGGACGCTAACAGGTCTGACAGGAGTCTAGCCAGGCCAGCCTAAAAATATAAGCTGTCGCCCAAAGCTCCGCTGCTCCCCCAGACGACATAATTGGATTGTGGTGTAGGATGAAGTGAATCTGAGTCCAACCTATCCTGCTGAAACCGTTGAGTAGATCGACAGAAAGACCTTGTTTTGTTTGATCTTTATTTTAGGATAGATACAAACTAGGATCTACAACATTCAAGTAAAAATGCAAAACATTTTTTGCTTGCGTTTTCTGAATATTTTTGTTTGCTCTTCAGGTTCAAATCATTGTTTTCTTGCCTGTTTGTCTGGAATAGCAGGCTACTTTAGTGGACCTCTGGGCGTTTGCCATTATCTTTTATTTTATAGAATGAAGTAGGGCAGCTCGATTATGGGAAAAATCATAATCACGATTATTTTGGTCAATATTGAAATCAAGATTATTCAAACGATTTTTTTTTTTTGAGTTTGAAAACATGTATTTATTTAGCATGTTTCTCCCAAAAAAAACTTTGTAACTGACAACTATGAAATTTCTCCCTAAAAAGAAAATGTTCCAATCTAAAATAATATACAGATGTATCCAGTTGTTCTGCCCTTTCTATAAAACATTCAATAAAAAAATAGAAACATTTGATTATGTTAATCTTGTGATCGTTTGACCGCCCTAACAATTAATCCCAAGCCCCCTCCCTTCTCTGTTCCATTTGTTAATTAATTAAGGGCGCCACCAGAGAGCGCCCCCAACACATTTGTCGCCCTAGGCGATCGCCTATGCCGATAGCGGCCCTGCGTACGGATGATTCAGTGTCTCTGTGTACTGGTGTGGATCAACAGGTCCAGAAGAGTCCGGTGTTCAGAAGAGAGGGCGCTGACGTCCACTCGGATCTGCTCATCTCCGTGGCCCAAGCCATCCTGGGAGGCAGTGCCAGATCCCAAGGCCTCTACGAGACCCTCAACCTACCGGTGAGGAAACCCGCATACGCACACAAACGAGCATTCACAGCTCAGCCTATGGCAATCATCGATGAGCTCATCATGAAGCTAAGAGAGAGAGTGACAATAAGAGAGAGGGGTGGGGGGCGGTGATCGAGGAGAGGGAGATCGAGAAGAGCCTGAATATTACCTATCTCTGACCCTCCAATGACACCCGATTAACGAGTTTAAGACTCGTTAATCGAAAACCACGTGGAATACAAATGCATGTCATTAAGGGGCCGGGAGGGTTTAGCCACAAGAGTTGTAGACCTTGGGAATCAAACCCAGTAACTTTAGCTATCTTAGGTTAACATGTTGTCTTTGTTCGTCCAGATTCCTGCAGGCATCCAGACAGATCAGAGGATCCGTCTCTCTGGGAAAGGGATCGCCAAGGTCAGCAGCCATGGCTTCGGAGACCACTACGTTCACGTCAAAATCAAAGTGCCCAAGTGAGTTTATTTAGTTAATATTTCAGTGAATTGAAAATAATGTACACAATATCTTTAAAAGATGCAAAAAAACAACAACAACTGACTATCAACGACATGACTGGAAGTAGCTAAGCAGTATGATGTTTCTTTACGGTCCAGGACGCTGACAGACAGACAGAAGACGCTGTTGATGAGCTATGCTGAGGATGAAACGGAAGTCGAGGGAACAGTAAACGGAGTCACAGACACGAAAAAAGGTCAGTTGAGCTCTGCGGCGTGGAAACAAAAGAATTTCCTTTATTCTCCCTGGTCTTCCTGTTTATTTAGTTTTTATCTGTGCATGTTTTAGTGTAAGCCTGGCGCAGTACTGGTCTCCGTCCAGGTGGGGGCAGCAGTGCTATGCAGACTGAGGTGGGACGGAGGCGGAATGAGGAAAAAGAGAGGGGGGGGAAAAGAAAAAATAATCAGTTTCCTGTCGGCTTATCAATGTAACAATGCTTATTCGTATTTTGATTACAGAATAGATAATAAAAAAGTACCAAACTTATATTCCCCCTTTCTCTCTGCTACCTTCTTTCTGATTGTTGTATGTGTCTAATGTTTGATAAAGTGTCTAATGTTAATGTGTATAATGTTACATAAAGTGGACGAATGTCACCATGAGCTGGTTTGTGGCTCCCGGATGGACACCAAAGCATTTCCTTTTCTTGACAAATTGCTTTCGCTCCTTATTTAAGGTAAAAGGTCCACCGGGAACTGAGTGGTTGATCCAGTACCTCCCTGGACGGAGGTCCTGCTCAGGAGTGTTCCTCCACCTGAACACGGGACAGAACCCGTCCCGAGGAAGGGGTCGCGCGCTACAGGACGGAGATAACAGTGGGTGGATGTCTCCGTTGGGGTGGGACGCATCCACCTTGGAAGACCATGTTCCACGACGACCTAGCACTGGACATCAGTTTAGTTTCCAGGTTCTCTCAAACACATTTGTCGGTGTAAGTCCATCAATTTACTTGTCCATCCCAGTCCTCTTTTGTCTTCATGGCAGACAGGATTTTTCATTTGCAAAGTGTGAATGTTTCAGAAGTCCACCTCCTCATAGAGAAATCGATTAAACTACTACACATTTCTTTGTGTTTTTATGAATACTTTTTCATAATGCATAATACGGACACAAGTTGTTTTTTTTGTTTTGTTTTTTTCCTCGTTCCACTGGTTGAGAATCTTGAGCAATATAGCTATACATTGTGTTGTAGAGACTGTTGTATTTAAGCCTTCTGTGTGACCGGTGATTTACATTTGTAAATAACTAGATGTTTATCAAGCATTTGTCCCTTCACATAATTTAAATATAAGCCCCTGTACATCTCTAATAAAGAAACTGATTGAAAATGGAAGGTTCTTTTATTTGCATTTTTTAAATCCATTGGGAATTTACCGTCCTGTGACTAGACGGTTTTAGTATATCCATCGACAAAATCAATGTGAATTGAAATTTTACTATTTCTATTCCCAGCATGCAATTGAAGGTCTTTGCGTCGGGCAATATGACGAAACCTAATGCCACATGACGATTTGCATATACGTTTGTCTAACAGAGTGTATAAGTGACCTTTTAGAAGGTCACTGATACACTCTGGTTCAAGTTTCAAGCCTAGAACCAAGCCAATTATCCGTCAAGTTATTTGTGAAAAATATTTGATTCGGGGCAACAAAACGACTCGGCATGGCCCTTGATTTGACAGCTCTACCTCTAGTTCATACTCTCTCTGGTGGCATGTGTCATTAAGATAAGCTCTAGGAATCCGTCTCTTTGTCCTGAGATAGGCGATGATATATGCAAATTGTTGACGGCCAACCTTCAGCAATTATTAGGTTTCAACATAGGGGGTTTACAAACATGCTTCTGTGAGCCATATCTACTAACATCTAGTGTTGGGTAAGTAGTTCAAAGTACGCAAACATGCAGTCTGCAGGGTTTTAAATGAGTACCTTTTGTCTGTCCTTTAACCTACTATCCCGTACCCTTCAGTTTCGGCCATAATCTGTCATCAACCTCAAAGCATGATATATTTGCCTTATTGGGTATAGCAGTGGATTTTGGATTAAATCATATGCAGTTGTTGGACCACAAAAAATATTGTTTTTTTATATATTCATATGCTTTTATGAAAAATTTACACCTGCGTGTGCAAACGTTATTGCTGTGTCTGATAATGCAGTCCAACCAGTCAAAGAGGACAAAAAGGATTTTCCCTCTGCCAGAAACAGGTGTAAAAATTCCCAAGAGCAATGATATTGTTACTGGAGCAATCTAATGACCTCACAATGTTAATGACGCATACTGCATGGAATGTGTGCATGATCTTTAATGTTCCTCTTCATTTTCTTGAGAAGGAAGACGAAAACAAAACATTCTGCGTCCCATAAATACCATATTGTAACCCACCCCCCTTTGCTTTTAAATGGGCTCCCTTCATATCTCTTCCTCACATAAGTCTTAGTTCCTTCACAGAAGAGATGGACACTGGTGAGTACCCTTATTCAGTTGTTTTTAATATTTTATTGTATTATAAATTATTGTACGTAACGTACTGTATTTATTGTGTACATACATACATATGCACACACACACAAACACAATTATTTATAATTATTTATTCACAATAATTTATTTTATATATTTTTTTCTCCTGTTGGTACAAAAACAAGAGAAGAGATCATACATTTGCATACCCAAGATGTTCATGGCTGATTTGGAAAAAAACTATCAGCTGGTAATTATCTCACTATAACATATACACGTACCTTACCTATGATACAATAGCATAATTTGGTTGTTTATTTATGCAATGTGGCAGGAACATGGACTGATCGTTAAGCAGTTGAACGCCTTCATCAACGAAGGCTACATGCAGGCCTACTTCAGAGAATGGGGAAACGTCACTGGGTGCAAGGTGAACTCAGAAAACTAAAAACTTGGCTGATTGAATTTACAGGCGTTTTACAACAAAATGACTGAAGGGAAATTCCTCTAGCTACTCTGGCAGGCAGTGACTTCTGATCTCTCGCACAGATCCTTAAAAACTACAAGTCAGAAGACAGCAAGGCGATGGGCTTCGTCAGGTTTGCCACGGGGGAAGAGGCCGACATGGCACAGATGGCCGGGCCTCACTTCATTGGAGGCGACCTGGCGGTCGTGCGAAGGGTAGTTAGTCCAAAGGTAATTCCCTAACTTCCATTGATCCTCCGCTGCACTTGTTCGATTCTGAGAGGTGTTAAATGTGCTTTGTAACACCACCTGACCAGGTAGCCCTGGTTTCAGAGAGGATGTGGGGATGACCTGAACGGCTCTCCTGTCAGCTGACATGAACAAGATGTACTTGTTTTATGTATTGTGATGTCAAATGCAAAGAAATCAATCTGTTAGAACAGGTTTGGTCTTTTCAAGGTTTTCGAGTGTAAATATTTTTTTTAAGCTGCCAAACTTTTTCTGCAATCTTTTTTCCCATGACCTTTGTTATCTTGTTTACTATACCTCCGACATCATTGTGATTTGACTGACTACTAAAACAGGTTAGGTTTGAAATATCTTGAACTATAAATGTCTGGTGTTTCTCAAATAAATGATGTGGATAATCGCTTGGAAACCATTTGACTTTGAATTGAATTTGGCTGATAATGAGTTATTTGCAGTACCTTGTATTACCCATAGGAGGCCCTACTGCCCACTTCTGAGAACAACATGTTGGCGTTGTGAAGATGCAGAATTCTGTTTATTTCTGTCGTCTTATAGCTGTTATTAGGACAATTTACGTGACATGAATATAGAAAACCTGAACACTTCTGTGACCTCTGGGACAAGAATTTACAGAATTTAAAGAGTCAATCAAAGTTTTGCTTATTTATAGGCTCTTTTGTTTTGCTCTCCGAAGTTACCAAAGTAAGCCATGCGATTTGAGATAGGCCTACGACTTGTTGCGTTGACTGTTTTTCTCTATCAAACAGTTGTGCTGAAAACCATATCAGTTGTTTTTGTTAAAGACAAAGGTACTGTTATCCAAATGTGTTTAGTTTAACTGCAATTATCATTTTGTACAAAAAAATCAGCAATTGATAAATAGTATTTTGCTTTATTAATCAGTTTTGTTGGTAGAGATAACCACAAAAATGGAAAAAAATACAATATTGTGCATTCATGCAGTGTTACTACTTACATTGATTTCTTCAATAAAATCACTCAACATGGCCCTGATTGTTAACAACCATAGCCTAGTTCATCCTCTCTGTGGTGCATTGGGCAATCGGTTAGACTTGAAAAGAGCTAATCAGTCTATTTGTCCTGAGATCCTGAATATGCAAATTGCTGATGGACTATTCAGCAATTATTGTGTTTCAACATAGAGGGTTTGCAAACATGCTTCTGTGAGGCATATCTACTAACACATAGGTAGTGTTGGGTAAGTATAGTTCAAAGCACGCAAACCTGCAGTCCGGGTATTAATAAGTATGTTTTGTATATCCTATACTATCCCCTCCGTATTTCCTATTTTGGATAGTTCATATTACAAGATATTTCACCATTTATTTATTTTTTGCTCTTTTTTTTGATCATTTGTTCACTTGTTGTGTGCGTTTTGGGTGCAGAGCTTGTGAATGGGTCAACAAATAAACTCAGGTATAATGTCCCCAACCAGGTGATTGATCAATACAACCGCGACTCCATATAAATGTACTCGCATATCCAGTCATTATCAAGCTCAAAGCACAATATTTGGTTATCAAAAAATATTATTATTATATTAAATAACAGAATAAAAACGGGTTATCAATTTTAAAATATGGCTAATCATATAGCTTGGAATGGATGTTTGTATTAAATCGTATGCAGCCGTTTGACCACTGAATTTTGAAAGACAAGTTTTTCATGTATTTTTATGCTCTTATGTCAAATGAACACCTGTGTGTCTCAACACTATATTTATGTGTCTGGTAACGCAGTCTTACCAGTAAAAGAGGACACAAAGACTAAAATTAGACCCCATCTGTCATTTAGCCGCTTAAAACTTCCAGAAACAATTTACAGTATAACCTCAAAAGTGTTGCGGATGGCGCACTGAGAATGGAATGTTGCTCTTCATTTTCTTAAGAAGGAAGACGGAAGTAAAACATTCTGCATCACGTAAACACCTTACTGTAACCCACCCCCTTAGCTTTTAAAGGGGCTCCCTTCATACCTCTTCCTCACACAAGCCTTAGTTCGTTCACAGCAAAGATGGACACTGGTGAGTACCTTTCTTCGTTGTAAAAAATATTGTATGTATTGTATTTATTGTGTACATATGTACATATTTATGCACACACACAAACAGACAAATTGTAATTTATTTATTTTCTCCTGTTGGTACAAAAACCGAAGAGAAGAGATCATACATTAGCCTACCTAAGATGTTCATGGCTGATTTGGAAAAAAACTATCAGCTGGTAAGTACAAATGATCTCACTATAACATATACAGTATGTAACCTATATTACACAATAGCATAATTTGGTTGTTTATTTATGCCATGTGGCAGGAACATGGACTGATCGTTAAGCAGTTGAACGCCTTCATCAACGAAGGCTACATGCAGGCCTACTTCAGAGAATGGGGAAACGTCACTGGGTGCAAGGTGAACTCAGAAAACTAAAAACTTGGCTGATTGAATTTACAGGCGTTTTACAACAAAATGACTGAAGGGAAATTCCTCTAGCTACTCTGGCAGGCAGTGACTTCTGATCTCTCGCACAGATCCTTAAAAACTACAAGTCAGAAGACAGCAAGGCGATGGGCTTCGTCAGGTTTGCCACGGGGGAAGAGGCCGACATGGCACAGATGGCCGGGCCTCACTTCATTGGAGGCGACCTGGCGGTCGTGCGAAGGGCAGTTAGTCCAAAGGTAATTCCCTAACTTCCACTGATCCTCTAAAAGGCCCCAAAAACGACTTCAACATGGTATTATAATTACATTTTGAAAAAGGAAAATAAAATCCAGGGTAAAGAAAGGCCTGCACATTTTGCTATTCTGAGACGTTTTCGGTTGTTGTTGTCACGCCACCTGACCAGGTAGCTCTTGTTTTCTTTAGAGAGAATCTGGGGATGACCTGATCGTGAACACCTCCACCAGCAGTGGGTCTCAGCCCAGGGCCAGGCGCTCCATGGGTCTGGGCTACATCTTCGAGGACGCCCAGTGGCTGGACCAAGAGCTCACATGAACCAGATTGAAATGTGTTATGTATTGTGATGTAAATTCCAAGGATAAAATCTGTAATACAGGTTTTGTCTTTTTTTTTAAATTTTCGAGTTTAAAATAATTTAACTAACTTTCTGCAGTCTTTGTACCCATATCCTTTGTTATCTTGTTTACTTTACATCAGACATGAGTGTGGCTTTACTGAATACTAAAGAAAATGATGTTTGTAATATATAAATGTCTGGTGTGTCTGAAATAAATGATGTGGCAAATGGCTTGAAAACCATTTTAACATTAAAATGAAATGAGACAGATTATTGAGTTCAATGCAGCCCCGAAGCACAAACCCGCTTTTGAGAAACACTTTTGGGTGTAGAGGATATTCTATTGATGCAGAGTTACCGGTTTGTTAACTTTGTCAGCTCGCTGTTATTTTACGGCTGTTATTTGGAAATTTACGAGCTCATTTCAGAAACACATTTCTGCAACCTCCTTTTGGCAGGAAAAAAAACCCTCCCTATAAACAATGTTTGCAGATGCTAACAAAAGAGAAAAAATAACAAGAATACAAAATCTTCGTAATATGCATTTAGGGCCTAGCATTTATCACCATAGCATACGATATTGTCCATGGTTACACCTTAAAAAAAGATCAACAAATATTCAGTTCAAAACCAATCAAACAGTGTGTTATTGTTTAGGGTACGAGTTATCAGAGCCATTAAATAGAATAATAATAATATTCAGAGAGAAATCATTTTTATGTTTGTTATTATCGAGCTCTGGGGGCGGAGCTTGTTGGATCGGACCAATGACGGAACGCGGTGTTGATGACGTAACGTGTTCCAACCAGCCAAACAAATTTGCGGGAATCCTGCGTCGCTGTAAACATGGCGGAGGAAGGACACCGAGTGGAATTTAAAAAGGTAAGTAAAGCCCAACAGCTGTACTACTGGAAAACATGAGCATTGCTTTCTTGAAACTAGGATATATCTCTTCCATGCCCTTGTACGTATCACTGAGTTATTAATAACTATAATTTCAATGGCATTACATTAGTAAATACATTAACAATGTGACGGGACAGACACCAGCATAACGCTAACCACGTAATTGAAGTCACACACGTCTTCGCTGCTGATTCAAAGAGTATCACCTTTGTTCGTGAATCCCCTCTTTAGAGTATCTTCAGTAGTTGTAAACGTCGGAATTAACACACAATACTCCTACGTGAGGGGTTTTATCTTTTTGTCATTCTGTTGTGTTTACTTTATTTGAGCGTTTTGACACACAGAGACCTTTGTCTGGATATTCACTATTCATTTCACGTCAACTTATTCATTCAGTCATGTTTATTGTCTATTCACATAATACGTGGTTTATTCCCCTACAGGAGACCGTGGGCAAGCTCCTGTCAGGTCACTTCAAGGAAGATAAAACCAGACGTGAGTCCGGATCCTTGTACTATTAAACCTGATTAAAGGTATTAAAGGTTTTAAAGGTAAACTGAGCGGTTGTTGTGTTGACTGACTCATCTTCCCCTCCACCAACAGTCAGTAGTGACGCAACCATACTGATGTCCGAGATGCTGAGGGTGCTGGTTCAAGGTATGTACAAAGTGGTATGGTTGGTCCGTTCGTTCATCAAGTCCATTTCATTTGTAATGTTTTAGTTTATCAAACTAAAACATCTGTTAATTTTCTTCTTCTTCGTTTGATAAAGTGATGAAGAGTCATCTAGCGGTTAAGAGCAATCTCATGTCCAAATGTTACATATTATATCTTTAAGTAGAATGAAGTAAGTAGGGGATTCCCCCAGTCAGGGACGGTTTGAAGTGCAATGGTGGCCATAACTGACATAAATAATGGATAAAAAAGTCAAATTAAATACTACAAATAAAGAGAAAATGAGTATAGTCTATGGTGATGAAGTGAAGGCTGGGGAGCCGAGCCAGCTGGTAGCCTATTCGTCGGGATGGGGGGGGGGGGGGGGGGTTCTGGATCCAGGCATCCTGGTTAGTGCTGGCTAACCGGTCCGTCCAGCTATAATGAGAAGTTTGTTATTGTTATATGAATCATCCAACGGGTGATGTTACCTTTCATTTTCTTTCTTTTTTTCAGAGGCGGCAATGAGGTCACTGCAGCAAGCTCAATCTGAGGATTGTGATAAAGTGCACATAGAGCACTTTGAGAAGATCCTTCCTCAACTGGTAGTTCACTGATATTTTAGTACACTATTTCTACCTGTATTTATACACTGTGCATCAAAACACTAAATATTATAATGTTCAATGGAAGTCTTAGTCTTCTTTGTTTATTCAGAAAATGTGGTCAATTGCAGGCTGTCTCTAGTTTACCTAAATTATAATTTCCTTTAATATATATATTTTATTATTATTGCTTTAGCCTGTCTAGAGCTACCACCTATTTTATCCTTACGTCTAAATCTGGCTTGTTTTGCAGTTGCTGGATTTCTAACCCCGGTTTTACCACAAGATGGCGCCAGACCGCCGCGCACAAAAAGCGGTTCTACTCTGCTCGTTCTCTGCCGCGAGGATCTCTAGTACCATAAAGGACTCAAATTAAGAATCATTATCAACGTTTCATGATGAAGATGAAGACAGTTTTGTTTATTTTAGAAAGAGTATGTTTTTTAAGTCCCGTTATTAACAGCCGCAAAAGTGAGAGTGAGTGAGCCCACCTGTGCCAACTCAGCGCAACAACAGGTGCTTACGGGCCGGCCTTCATCAAAGCCTCCCGGAGCAGTTGGGAGCAATTAGCGTAATAAGGGGCGCAGCCAGTCCCTTAGATGATGACAAGTGGCAGGGAAAAAAATACATGTACCCCCCTCTGGCCACTTTGAAGTTCCCTTTTGCTGTTCTGCGATGTTTGGTTAGAGGAGGGGAGGGGTGGTGGTGGTGGTGGGGGTGGAGGGGCTACTGGAGACCTCTGGCGCAGGGGAAAGTTGAACGGCGGCGTTGGTTCAGTGAATGCCTGCGCTTGTATTGGACCACACGCGTAGATTAACCCCCTGCGCTTGAAAGCAAGCATAAAACACATTGGAACGCGGCCCATAGATGAGTATAGTGTGTGGTTCTCCAGGTAAATAAACACTGTGTGTGTGTGTGTGTGTGTGTGTGTGTGTGTGTGTGTGTGTGTGTGTGTGTGTGTGTGTGTGTGTGTGTGTGTGTGTGTGTGTGTGTGTGTGTGTGTGTGTGTGTGTGTGTGTCGGAGCGGCCCTGCATGTCTGTGCTGATGGTCAGCATAGCTGCGCGACACCTCACCTCGTGTTTAGCTGTGTGGCCCTCGGTGACTCACTGCACTTCCTTCGACTCACTGGCGCTCGCCGACAGCTGGAACCCACAGAAGTAGTGTCAGGGTGCAAGTACGGCGGGTATGCACCCAGCATGGGGTTCTGAGGGACGACCGGTGTCTGTGGTCGGCACTCACTGATGAGTATGATGATGACAAGAAATAAAAAAAAAAGTTAGGATATCTGTGGTGTGTTTTTTTGGACTTTTGACGCATTTTAGGTTACATTTTATTGTTAAAGTAGAAAAAGCTGTCCTTGAGATTTTATGTATAAAATGTTTGATTTGCATCTGTCAACTCGCATACACTCCCACACACACTCACAGTCGCACACAAAGAAAGAATGAGTTTGTGGGATTTGGCCCCGAATACTGATTTCCACAAGACGTTTAGATGGTATGAGGTAGTCCACTACTGTACCGCTTTCCTCCTAATGCATCCTAGTGGAACAAATTACATCTGAAGGCTGGATTATTAAACATACGCAAGCAGTTAAGACTAAAAAGAAAAGCATTGGGGAACGTGGAAGACCGTAATGAGTTCAAGCTTTTCTTGATCACACTTTAAAGGCTGGGAGTGTCAGCAGCCTGAGCAGACGCTCTGGAGAAGCTCTCTTCCAGCGTTCCGTCTTTTCTAGCTTGCTGACTGTTCTGACTTGCAGATTCCTCCATTGTCTGCTGTTCCAGCTTGCTGACTGTTTCAGTCATGGCTTCTGGGTGTTCCAGCTTGCTGACTGTTCTGTCTCGCAGACTCTTCCAGTGTTCTGCTGTTCCAGCTTGCGGACGGTTGCAGCCTTCTGGCTTGCTGGCTGTTCCAGCTTGCGGACTGTTCAGACTAGCAGACTTTTCCATCGTTCTGCTCTTCCAGCTTGCTGACTGTTCCGGCTCGCAGACTCTTCCAGTGTTCTGCTGTTCCAGCTTGCTGACTGTTGCAGCGTTCTGTCATTTTTTAGCATGCCGACTGTTCAAACATGCTCATCGTTCCATTTGCTGATTTCTAGTTGGCTGACTGTTTAATCATAACCTATAATTGGCCCTTTTCTTGAGATTTAAATTTTGCAGATGCCAATAAAAGGTACTTGATATTTGATTTGTGTTTTATCCCAGGCTGTAAGTTCCATTAGATGGTCATTGTTTGGTGTGCCTCTTGTGATGCAGCTCCCGTCCGCAGAGTTTATTTCCAATTTCAAGCCTTTCCTCCGGTATACGTCCACCGATATCCAATGTGTGGATCATAACATGACAGCAGGCATTTCCGTTATATTATATAATCTTCAGTGTTTGACCCCCAGAAAAATGGATATCCCTACAAATAGTTTCTTCTCCTTCTTCCAGATGGTAGTTCAAATAGGAAGGAACTCAAGAGTGGAATGGTTGATCGAAGTCCTCCTCAGTCTACATGTTCGTATTTTGAAACTCATGGTCGGCTTCCGATTTGCACCTTTGTTGTTTTGGTTGTTTTGTTGTTTTTAGAACCAAAAAAAACAACTTATGTTATTTTGACGAATCCTGAAGCATTCTCGACAGAATGGAGAGAGGGCAACATTTGTTATTTGCCGCCATTCCATGTGCTGTTCAAGGACTCATCCGTAAACAACACAGCTTTGTTGTGTAGTCGCAGCTAAACAGAACCCTCTGAAATACATGCCAGCCACGCCGCCGCGCGTGCTAGCGCCGCGGCTACTGCGGCTGTAATGCATTATCGCTCAGGAGACAGGAGGCCCCTGCGCCCCCCCCCCCCCCCCCCCATGGCCAGGGGGGCCGCCCTCCACCAGGCAGGAATGCTGCAGGGGACGCAGGAGAATGCATTCCTCATGAGACGCGTTGCTCTCCCATGCGCTCACACGCGAGCCCCCGTACACAACCCCACGAGATGCTACCAAAACACATATGCTCCGGCACAAACAGTCGCAACGGCGAATAACAAAAACACACACACACACACACACACACACAGACTGTCAACACACACTCACGGAAACCACATGTGCATGGACGGACGGACGTACGAGGGGAAAAGGCTATAGCGTGCGCGGGGAGAATGTAAATAAAGACGCGTCTCGGCCCTGCTGTTTACACCGCCGTGACATGCAGAGGTTCCCCGGGGGCCTCTGTGGAAGGCGGGGGCCTCGGGGCCGTTCTTCGTTAGGGACCCATGGGGCCCATGCCAGGGAGGATTAGAGCATACCTGGCCGCCCCAGACACCCGCGCCCTCTGCGAGGCGCGCCCCTAACCGGTAGTGGCGCTTGACCGTTGGTCTGGGACGGGGGGACGGGGGGGGACGGGGGGCGGGGGGACGGGACGACAGGCGGCCGCTGAGCCCGGCGCATTGACCGGGGCTTTGCTCGCCGCGGGGGGCGGAAAGGAGTCTTCCGGAACAAGCCAGGTGGATGATTGGGTCACGGACCTTGGCGTGCAGCTGAGGAGGGGGTTGGGGGGGGGTTAGTGGGGTGGGGAGGGGAGCGAAGGGGGGAGTGAGCGAGTCGGACAATTAGGCCCGGGGCCTGGGCTATTTCTGTAACCCTGTGTTCCTTACCGCCCTCCCTCCCCCCCTCCCCTCCCTCCCTCCCTCCCCCCTCCTCCCCCTCAGCTCCCTCCCTCCCTCCCTCCTCGGTCAGGACATAGGTGACCACAACAGATTAATCCTCTTACTTTACAGCACAGACTCATTGATGTGAACAATTAGTTATGGTCGGGGGGGCGGGGGGAGTATCTAAAAATAAAAGGGGCACTTTGGGTGATGTGACGTCAATAAGGGTGTGTTGGGTGAGGGGTGGGGGGGGGCGCGTTCGTCCTGGTACCCTAAATGAGCGTCTGAAACTCAACGGGGACCCAGGTCGTCAGAGCGTGCTCTATTTTTAGCGAGCGCATAAAAATACCGACCGTTAAAAAAAAAAGAACTAAATCCTGTGAGAGATTGCCAATCAGGCTTACGGTGGGTCTGGACGTCATGCACTAGCGAGACATGAAAGGTTTATTAAAGCTGTTTGAATGTAAAACTGCCGTCAGTAATTACTATTTCTCCAGGTCGTGCTGGCGGGGCCAAGCATGGCGCTACCCTTCGTTACACTTCTCAGAGGACCGCAGCGAATGAGGTCTGGGCCGTTAAACTGACTAATACTCACCAGAGAGAGAGCGATGTGTTTGGCCTCGGGGAGTGTTTTTTCCCCCCAGCCGACGTCGAACCAACAACCACAACAACCCAACCGACGGAATGGCAGTACGACGGGGGGCTGTAGATCAGATTCAGGTTCAACTTTATTGTCATTGTGTCGCAGAGTACAGAGACAATGAAATGGGATTGGAAGAAGTGAAAAAAGAGCAGTTAAGGTGCAGTTTGAACATTTGAGTGCAGTTGATTGTCATCTAGTGCAATGTAAGCACAGTGTAGTATAAATAATAGGGTGGGATAATGCAGAAGTCATGAATACAATCAAGTAGAGAAGACAGCAGCAGGTATAGCGACCTGGGGAGGTACGAGCAGTATGTAGGGGTTCACCAATGTGTAGGCAGCATCGTGATTGGTGTGATTCTTCTTGTTTTTCGTTGTCGGTAATGGACTCTAGACTAGCGAACGCGTTTCTTAACTTCCCTCTGCAGCGCAGGAAGAGGTCAAGACTCCGCCGGTTCCCTCTCCTCACCCTGGCCGGCGGGGGAACCGAAACGCCGCCTGAGCCCCGGTGTGTAAACAAGACGGGCTTTCATGTGAAGGAGGGTTCACGGCAGATTGCTGCCCGGGGTCAACGCACGGGGTCACGGGTCAGCTCAGAGCACTGGTCCTTGTCATTAACTGCTTCCTGTCTGCTGTGCTCTGGGAGGAAGTGCAGGAAGTGCGATGCTTTGTGTTACACGTTCAAAGGGGAAAATAAAGAAACGAGATTTCTCCTTCCTCCTGGGGATCATCTGCGTCGAACTCACATGGGAATGCCTCAGGGGGTGAAATGATGCCTGGCTCTACACAGAGTACGGCCCACTTTATTCACCACATTAAAGGCTCTGTTATGATATGCCTCGCAAAGGTTTGGCAATAAATGGCACACATTCCCATGCCGACAGACACAGCTGGAGGTGCAATGGTAAACGGATTGCATTTAAACGGCTTTTCCACTGCATTTTATGCATCGGATTCCCCCATTTCTACACACACTTCCACACAAGCCAGTTCAATAGGAGCACTTTGAAGAGTTTAAGTATCTTGCCCTGGGTGGACATTTCCAAAAAATGGGTCTGGAGTTGAAACCAACAACTTTCCACTCAGATTTTCAACATCCCTAGCAACCGGCAGATAGAAAGTAATCATAGAGACGATAGACTGTGACACACGCTAGGCCTCTGACTGGCATACATAGAGTAGCAGGTGATGGAGATAAAGCTTGATTGAGGTTAATGGGGTTGGAAATAGATAGCATGCGTCACAATAGCATTAGGAACCATCTTGCAGTTGATTGCGTTCTCATTAAAGGGGCTACAGCGTTTTCTTATTTGAATGATATATTTTATACCTTAACTCGTTCCCCATCCCTATCTCAAATCCGTGCCTCATTAAATGTAAACGTAAACTTTGACATTAGCATCCAGCTCTGTTTACCTGATTGGACATCCGATGCGTTTCAAAGGAAGGAAAGTGCGAGGCGATGCCTCGTATCCCATGATCCTTTGCGGTCGGGTGCCATGCCTGCAGAGGTCAAAGACAGCAGAGGAGTCTGTAGACCTCTAACGAATAAGTCTCCTGTTCCTTTGGTCAAATGTCTATTGGAAAAACCATGGTGTTCTTGAATGATCGTACATAACAAACTCTGTAGGTGGCGAAGAAGTAAAAGCTGCGTCACGTTTTGAACTACAAAAGATTTCCATCTAGTTTCGAATAGGTTTTTGGATTGTCGGTAGTAGCATTAATAATCGTTTACTACTTTAACGGCACCGACAATCCAAAAACCCAGTGTACGATGTTATGTACGATCATTCAAAAACGCCATGTCATTTCCCACAGACATTTGACCGAGGGAACCAGATCCGCGAGATTTGGGACTTGTTCTTCCGAGGTCTATTGTAGGGAATCTTTATTTTTGCAAGACAGAAAAGCAGAAGCCTTGTACACACTTTTTTTTTTTGTTTTGCTGGCAGGATAATAAAGAGAAGAACAACAACCAGAAATAGAGGATTTAGCAACTTGTCTGACCATCGGACTGGAAATATACCAGAGCAGTTAAAAACAACAGGCACCACACATCCGGCCCCACAGCATCAATAGTGCTGCCTGTCTCTCTGTCTGTCTGTCTGGCAGACAGACAGATACCACTAAGGATGAGAACCTAGCCTCTTGGTCTGAAGGTCTTCAGAACAATCACTTTTTAAATCTGCACACAATAGCAAACAGAATGAACTAATTGCGGATAAAACAGAACGAACAACATACAACATAGACAGAGGTGTGACAGCGGACTGATATACGGCAGAGGTGGGGGGTGTGTGTGTACGTGTGTGTGTGTGTTTGTGTGTGTGTGTGGGGGGGGTTCAAAGTTCGCCACCCAGACCTGCGCTTTCCCGTCCACCGACTGACAAACGAGGAAAAACGTCTCACATTCAGACGTGAAACGTAAACCCGCTCCAAAAACAGCAACGGAGTCGTCTCCGATCTCGACGAGCTGTAATTTAAAAAAAGGAGAGGAGAGAGAAAAAAAAGGAAAGAGGGGGGGGGGGGGGGGGGGGACGCCTCCCGTGGAAAAAACAACGATAAATCGCGAGGCCTTCAAAAGAGCCGCCGCTGCCACGGTTCTTACCTTTCTCTACATAAAACAAAAGTGCCGGCATGTTCCGAAACCACTTCAATCGCTCACCACATAATGAAACACACATCCATCACCAGAGAAAAGACAAAGACCACGAGATGTAACAACTACACAAAGGGCAGAGGATTCTTTTAAATTTGACTTATAGAGACTTTTATGGTGTCTGACTGAGGGGGCTGCTGGCTACACAGTCAATCTCACCCTCTCTCTCTCTCTCTCTCTCTCTCTCTCTCTCTCTCTCTCTCTCTCCTCTCTCTCTCTCTCTCCTCTCTCTCTCTCTCTCCTCTCTCTCTCTCTCTCTCTCTCTCCTCTCTCTCTCTCTCTCTCTCTCTCTCTCTCTCTCTCTCTCTCTTCTCTCTCTCTCTCTCTCTCCCTCTCTCGTACCCTCTCCGTCTCTCTCTCTCTCTCTGTGTCTCTCTCTCTTTCTCTCTCTCTCTCTCTCTCTCTCTCTCTCTCTCCTCTCTCTCTCTCTCTCCTCTCCTCTCTTCTCTCTCTCTCTCTCTATCTCTCTCTTCCTCTCCTCTCTCTATCTCTCTCCCTTTCTCTCTCCCTCTCTCGTACCCTCTCCGTCTCTGTCTCTCTCTGTGTGTGTCTCTCTTTCTCTCTCTCTCTCTCTCTCTCTCTCTCTCTCTCTCTCTCTCTCTCTCTCTCTCTCTCTCTCTCTCTCTCTCTCTCTCTCTCTCTCTCTCTCTCTCTCTCTCTCTCTCTCTCTTTTTTTTTCTGTCTCCCTCTTTTTCACTCTGTCTGACTCCTGTTCTTTTTAGGTGAGTGACAATTAGGCTTGTCATGTCATCCCTCTTCAAGTTTTTATAAAAGTGAAGAAGCCCCCCCGCCCCCTCCCCATATAAAAAACAGAATGACAAAGTGAAACCCTCTGACATGCTCTGTTGGCACGCCAGTGACAGCGGCTGGAGCACCATCACTCGCGCTACGCTACTTAGCGTGAGCCACAAAATAATGTGGTTGTCTGAATACCGCTGTCCTGGGCACACGAGAGTAGGGCAGGGCATTAAAAGAAGACAAACACACACACACACACACACACACACACACACACACACACACACACACACACACACACACACACACACACACACACACACACACACACACACACACACGCACAAACGCACACAAACAGATAAACATAAAATACACACACACAAGCACGCACATAAATGCAAACACACAACCCCCCCCCCCCACACACACACACATATAAACAACACAAACACACACACACACACACACAACACACACACACACACACACACACACACACACACACACACACACACACACACACACACACACACACACACACACACACAAGCACAGACAACCACACACACTCACACACACAAACAAGGTATCCCGACACTACACATGAATAACGATCCCACACAGTGAAAGTAGGTGTTGGCTGCCGTTCACCGTGACCACAAACGGCTGCGGAGCCGCTGGCGAGCAGGTCCGCGGAGCGGCGCCGGGAGACGTTAGATGTCAGCGCGTGGCACCCACAGGGCACGGAGGCCGGCGTCAACCAGGGGGCCAACATCCTGGCACTCTCCCTCCGCCGTCAGCAGAACACAGGCCGTGTGATGACTGGGTGACCCCGGAGAAAGGACCAGGTGTCCCATCTCCCCCTTTTTGTCCTTCCTTCTTCCTCTTATTTGTGTTAATTCCGCCTCGCCTTCCAAGCCGTGATCGCGCTCGGCTGCGCGGCGGCGGAGGCCTGAGATTCCTGGGACAGGAGCCTGGGCCGACGGGGCCGGAGACCTGGGGAACAGACAGCCTCGCTCGGGGGAGGCTGGGGGCTGGAAGGCATGGCCCCAAGCTCAGCTTTTACCATGAAGATAAGAGTTAGCCTTACATTTACATTTACATTTAGGGCAGACACTTTGATGGAAAAAAAGCGGCTTCCACAAGTCGACTTACAAGTACATTTGTCAGAAGAAAGAGGAACAACAATATATTGGTAAATGCCTCACCAAATGGCTAATCAAAAACCGACACGATATTACTTATAAACTACAATAATTTCCTCAAGCTCGGGGAGTCGTCTACATGACACAACATAAGAATCCTATCGCTGAGGCCGTAATCGTTCCCCTCTCTACAGCCAACAGCCGAGTCTATCCACAACTCAGATAGACCCCCCCCCACACACACACACACACACACACACACACACACACACACACACAGCACACACACACACACACACACACACACACACACACACACACACACACACACACACACACACAGCACACACACACACACACACACACACACACACACACACGCACACACACACAGGTTAGGATGTGAACATAATATCTTGGACGCGGCAGTGCTGACCCAGGAGCAGAGAGGAGCTATCTCCTTCCTCCATCACTTCTGACGGGGGCAATATATTCGACGGCCATGAGAAGCAGAGGCTGCATGCTCGAGGAACCACGTTCCAAAAAATAAATAAATCCCCAAATCCTTCATCTCAACCCCTCTTAATTCCTCTTTGTGTCTCTTATACGAGACAAAACAAACAGGACCTGCTCACCACAGCTGAGTCAACTACTTAAGTCTATCTTATAGAACCACAAAACAGGCGTTTCATAAAATGAGGGAAAACCCCACAAATATGGTAATGTCAGAGATAGACAAACAGGGGCCGTGTCTGATTGGACGACTTCCTTCTGTTATTCCACAACGTGTTTGAAGTCTTACGAGAGCGAGGCCGAGTGTAAGGGTGAGATCGTTGAGACCTCAAAATCCCCACGT
>OLKM01001153.1:10000-17500 GCA_900291075.1 Melanogrammus aeglefinus | reverse complement strand
TCTCTCTCTCTCTCTCTCTCTCTCTCTCTCTAGAGAGGGAGAGAGAGAAATGGAGATATGGAGGATGAAGGATGGAGAAAAATGATGAAGAGAGAGTGATGGCGAGAGAGAGCATGGGAGAGCGAGGAATGGAGAGAGAGAGAGAGAGAGAGAGAGAGAGAGAGAGAGAACGAGAGAGAGAGAGAGAGAGAGAGAGAGAGAGAGAGAGAGAGAGGAGAGAGAGAGAGAGAGAGAGAGAGAGAGAGAGAGAGAGAGAGAGAGAGAGAGAGAACGAGAGAGAGAGGGAGGGAGGGAAGGAGAGCGAGCGGACCCACGGATAGGTGTAAGTGCTGGGTCCTGGGCACCCAGGGCCCTCTGATTATTACATTCTTGCACAAATAAACATGCACTCAGCAGGCTCCACGGTGCCCGGCCATGGAGCAGCAGGGGAAGGCTTTCATTTGTGTGCCTTTGTGTGTGCGTGTGTGTCTGTATGTGTGTGTGTGTGTGTGTGTGTGTGTGTGTGTGTGTGTGTGTGTGTGTGTGTGTGTGTGTGTGTGTGTGTGTGTGTGTGTGTGTGTGTGTGTGTGTGTGTGTGTGTGTGTGTGTGTGTGTGTGTGTGTGTGTGTGTGTGTGTGTGTGTGTGTGTGTGTGTGTGTGTGCGTGTGTGTGTGTATCTGGCCCTCTTCTAACTCTCGTCATCCTCCACAAATCTTCATCAGTGCATCAACAAACCGCTGGGCATCTGGAGGTACGGGGAAGCAGTCGTCAATCAGCCACGGGGTTCCCCTGGTTACGACGCCCCTGGAAAACAAGTGTCCCTTCAACCAACAACCGTCCCTTTAACCCACAACCGTCCCTTTAACGAACAACTGTCGATTTAATGCACAACCGTCCCTTTAACGCACAACCGTCCCTTTAACGCACAACCGTCCCTTTAACGCACAACCATCAATTTAACACACAACCGTCCCTTTAACGCACAACCGTCCCTTTAACGCAGAGCCGTCCCTTTAACACACAACCGTCCCTTTAATGCACACGCATTACCGTCCCTTTACAGCCATCCCTTTAACGCCCATGGAAAACCGTCCCTTTACCTCACAACCGTCCCTTTAATGCACACGAGAAGATGAAGAAGAAGAAGAAAAACAACAGAGCTTGATTATAAAAGGAAGGCAGGAGGGGAGGTGATTATGTGCTGTTGTTTTGTATGTGTGTGTGTGTGTGGGGGGGGGGGGGGCGTGGGTGAGGTGGCCATCTGTGTGGGGTCAGATAAGTGAGGCCACTGAGAGACAGGCAGGCCTCAGATGTCCTCCCGCCACAGCTGTAACCGTCTCCCCCCCCACAACCCCCCCCCCACCCCCCCACCCCCAAACCTCCAACCCCCCCCCCCCCCGCCTGGCTCCTGGAGCCATCCAGCAGACCCACATCAAGGCGGACCCCTGAAAAATGTATGCCCCACCACCACCAGCACCACCAGCACCCCCACCCCCACCACCACCAATTACGGAGGGGGTCGGGTTGGGGAGGGGGCATCATCAGATAAAGCAGATAAACAAGAAGTCCCGTTCCTGGCAGGGCCGATCAAAGCGGCCCGTAGAAGTTCGGTGCGATCTCTTGTATCTCTTGTAGGCACCCAGGAGGAATCAAACACAGATGAGGCCGGAAGGGGGGGGGGGGGGGGGGGGTGTGGGGGTCTGGGGGTCTCAGGATGGCTGATGAAAGGAGAGGTGAGGGGCTCCGGATCAAAACTTCGGCCTTCTTTGATGTATTTCAGAATTTGTGTGAAAATAGTATCGGCCGGCAGGTGCCTGGTGATGACATCATCTTCGGTCGCCGGCCGGCCCGAGCAGCACACACACGGCGACGGTAAGGCTAAGGGTCTTAGATGAGACGGACCTCAACAGGTGGGGCAACGGGACCCCCTGCTCTGAAGGTGAAAACCAACGCTTGGGTTTTTTCGCTGTAACTCTTCCCTATCCTCTGCCGAATAAACGTTAACGTCCACTTTCCAGACGGGTCGCTCACCGCGGAGAGAGAGGGAGAGAGGGAGAAACCTGCATCGTCCCCCGTGGAAAGGTTTCCTGGTGACCAGATCAAACCACAGCCCTTTGCATGTAATCACCCTCATTTGCATAGTCTTTCAAAGAGGAGAAGGAAACTCCACACCACAATGAATCAAAAGCCCACACCCTCTCCTGATGGCCCACCCACTGAGAAGAGAGGCACGCAGGCTTGGCCGGCTGCTCTCCTCACCACATAGACACCTCACAACCCCATCAAGTGGACAGACACCCTTTATTGTGTGTGTGTGTGTGTGTGTGTGTGTGTGTGTGTGTGTGTGTGTGTGTGTGTGTGTGTGTGTGTGTGTGTGTGTGTGTGTGTGTGTGTGTGTGTGTGTGTGTGTGTGTGTGTGTGTGTGTGTGTGTGTGCGTGTTTGTGTATGGGCTGCATAAAGAACCACATCACTTGATTGGGATTGATAACACCACATCACAGATTGATGTATTGATTATTTTCTGGATTTGGGTGAATCATAGATTCATGTCTCCTCTCTTTTGGAAATCCAGAGACCCAGAAACAGTGCATGGAGGCTTCAGAACTGACCACCCTACACTAAAGACCACCCTTCAGTGACGACCACCCTACGGTCGAGACAGGCCTACAGTGTTTCAGGCTACAAATATGTATGTGTACATATTTACTTATCCATCCTTTATCCTTCCATCCATGTCACCACCCGGTGAAAATCTTTCCAAACAGTTTCGAATCATAAGCTAAACAATATGATGATTTTCACAGGCCGGTTATCAGGAGCATATCTGAGACTCTTTGGGTAACTTTCTGCCCCGGGAGGCTGGAGAGGTGCTAGCAGTAGACGGTGGATGCAGGGCAGACGAGCCCCGCCCAGAGTCTTAACCCCAACTAATTAAAGGACCGTGAGTCATCCATCGGGATCTGAATGCCTTCAAAGAGACCTGGGTGTCCTACGCAATTGAAAGAAATGCTGTTATTAATTATACATCTTAAATGCCTTTGAAGTACACAGAAAGAGAAGGGAAGAAAATAGGATCCCCCTCATCAAGCACACATTATGTCTCAGTGGCGATTCAAAAGAAGAGGCATGAGGTCGAGAAGAAAGAAAATAGGAAGAAGAAAGAGCATTAAAGCAAAAGCACCATTGGTCCCTGCGACATCTGAGGCCTTCCAGCGAAATCAGTGGCCACATCTTCACTGTATCATTGTCTTCGCCGCCTCCATTCTTCCTCCCAAAACATCCCGTGCTGAAGTCAGAATATCATTGCCGTTTATTTTCTCCTTTCTTTGGGACTCTGTGGCTGTGTTTGGAGGGGCGATGCCGGGGTGAGCCATTGAACTCTGAGGCCGCCCCGGGGCCAGACGTCGAGGAGGGATGCACCGCGGATCAGCAGATAATGCCTCACAGTCCACTCAACGGCATGTCATCGGATCTTTCAATTCGCACAACAACACTTGAATCAGATTGCCTTTCTGGTTTCCACTTCTGAGCAGCAAGGGGGCAGTGAACCGAGGCCGGTTTTGGTGGAGGCATGACAGGCGCCGCGGAGAACAGTGACTCATGCTGTAGAAGTCACGATACATATCTGTTGGTTGCTTGATTGCCCCGCCGCAAGAGCCTGGAGTTCAAGCTTTTCATTGCGTTCACTGCTGCTGTGTGACTGCTGCTTCTTGTTGTTTGCTGTTCTTGGGAGAACACACATTCTCTACCGAAGTGTGATTCAGAGGGCCAGCGAACTGGATTTAACGGTTAGAAATGATCCATATTAATGGACGGGTTAGGATAGGTCAATGGGTTGAGTTGAATCCATTTGGATGGCAGTGTAGTCTGGTGTTTTATCTGGGGTTTGTCTTTCTGGGCAAGAGGCCCGACTCTTAAAATCACAGCAAGTGGCTTTGAATAAATTACTGAATACTAAATCAGGTTGTGAGAAGGCTTGAGAACATCAATGCCCTGTTTTCCGCAGTAACAGACAAGTCCAATCGTCAGAGGCGGTGGTGATGAGCTGATGAGGGCAGGGAAAGACTAAAGCCCCAAACAAGGGTAAAACGGGCAATAAAAAGCTAAGTACCCTTGCTGGCCCACTACAGAGTCAGGGGGGACCAGACACTAGTTCAATTGGGGCCTAGACAGCCTTTCTTTCCACTGCTGTTAAGATTCCTTTTTAGGATCTCTCTTAAGGACACAGGGAGGGCATCTGCCTTTCATCCTTTTTAGCCACAGACAAACACAGACATATAAAAAACAACAACATGTATGTTGAAGAGTGGCAAAAGCCCTTTTAAATCCAGACAGCCGAAATAAGACTTAATTACAGAATAAGGGTGCTTGCTCGAATGAGTTACACGGAGACCTTTGGAGCCGACAGGTGGTTGAACCTGTTTTTTGCCTTCCATTTTGTTGTCCTCTTTTATGGCCTGCCGCTGACAGCCGTTCTCTCCAGTGCCGGCTGGCATAGGGTTCAGCAGACCAGCGCCTCACAGGACACAGGAAAACAAGTCAATGTTGTTTGAAAATGTCCGCCAATATTTCATCTAAGACATTGACCTTTTTGCAATCGTCGTTTGAAGATACGAAGAATATTCAATATTTGCCATTTGTTATACAATTATTATAATAATCTATTCAATCATATAATGGCAGAATGATAAATGTGTCCTATAATGAAGGTAAGATGGCACTGCTATAACAGTACCAATGCTTTTCCATCGGGAAATCAAGTCAACGTAACAATTCTGGTCATCATTTTAGACAAACACGGTAGAAGATTTCCTGTTTTGGGAAAGGGGTTTGAGACATTCCAAGGTTTCATGGTTTCAAGATAATCTAGTGGTTCGTCTCCCAGCTGAAAAGTTCTGGGTTCAATTGTTCAATGTCCTCAGTCTACCTATAGACATTCTTCAGCAAGATGCCTCACTCCATAATCACCTGTATCTGAAACCACTCCAAGTCATCTTGGATCAAAGCATGACTTAATAGTAAGATGTTTCATGCTGTGGTTGAAGCAGGTTCATACAAAAACGATAATACTAGTATTACTATATGAATGTATGATTCATATCATCCTTTAAAACATATATGTTGTATATTGTTTATATTGTTTTAGTGGTACTTCACCTGGTTCAACTGAAACAATTAGGGTTAGGGTTAGGTGCTCATCCAGGAACCGTTGTAGGTTTCCAACTGCCAATATAAAACCTCTAATCAGCTAGCAGCTATTTGATCAAAAACACACAAACATGTGGAAAACAATTCCAACGGTCAGGTGAACATCAAAAGATGAGACCCATTCCATGACCCAATGCCAATCCCAAAGCAGGCTACGATTAAAAACACATTCTCCGTTCCCGTTTGACAAGCATGTTGTTGATTCCACCAGGCAGTATCTCGCTGCTATCGAACACAATGCCTTGAAAGCCTCCTACACACGAAACCTTGCATCAATCTCCTCGTTCTCGCCATCGACTGCCGCTCCGGGGAGTAAGGCTTTGGGTGTCAACGCAAAGGAAGTCGACTGAAACAGCCAACTTTTCTATCCGTCAAAATAAACGTCAGCGAGAAGCCCTTGGGATCATGTTTAGGACGGCTGGATGTCCTATTCCCTGTTCCCCTTCTCCCTCTCTTGTCCTTCCTCTGAAGACACAGGGCAACACCCTGCCAGAGAGAGGTCGAGGTGTTGCTGTTCTGCAGTAAATCAGCCGGGCCTCCAACGATCAAACGCTTGTCGTTAGTTGCCGCACTTTCATGTAATCTCATAAAAGAGGAGCCCGGGCTCTCTGTGACGGGGCCGAGGCCCGCCTGCCAAGAGCCGAAGCGGGGCCTCCCATGCTGGGGCCTTCAGCATGTGTGGCTCAGAACCTATTTGTTCCTACAATTACAACTCTGGGGGAAAATAAACAAAGCCTAACAAACAGCCTGTTCACTATTGCGAGCCAGCGGAGATCAACAATTTACTGGGCCAAACAATGACATAGTGGATATCTCGATACTTTGAACTCACACCTGTTCACTTCGTTTTTTTGTTTCATTTCATTACATGAGGAATGAAGACCGACCCCCCCCCCCCCTATAACCACAAATGGGGGCTATAACCACAAATGTAATCGCTTCCCCATAACATCATGCTGTTCGGGGCTGATTCTCTTTCACGGCAACATTCCCCTGAAACATTTTGTCCGTTGGACGCAAAGCCACCTCTCGATTGAATCGCTTGCGTGAAAATAAGATTTATTATGTCATTGTTTAGGAGATGTTTTCATCCACAACGTAGCGCATTACACTTAAATGCGCTGTAAGCGATATGTTTTTGTACAAATAAGCGTTAAATAGACATCACTAATAGAAAGTGTTTGCCAGGTCACATGGGTCTTCTGGTCCCTCCTATTTGCAGTAAACATAATAGCGATATCCAGTTCCCGCTTCATCCAATCAGGAAGGGAGAACTTCGACAAAGAGGCGGGCCTCCCTGCTCGCTTAACAGGCCGGCAGCAGGATTCCAGTACTGTTGGACATTGGAGGAACCGGCGAAACTGCCAATTCCGCAAACCAAAGATGGCAAGTGAAAACGAATCTAGAGAGAGATCCGCCAGGAAACAGAGTCAGGAGTCACACAAGACCCACATTTATATCGGTGTGGCCTTCGATCGGTGTAAAATCATGTCATGTGATGTGGAAAGGAGATCTTGGAGTGCTAATTGCAAAAAATGGACAGGAAGTTAACCAAAGCGAAGAAATCGCATTCAGCGCTTGTAATAAGCAGGTGTACGGCCTTCTCGTTCAAATGCGTCTACAGGTTAAGACTGCAGACATCGGGGTATCGGACTGGTCACCTTTGGGCTGAGAGACACAACTCCCCAACCGCTACTAGACTATCCTGACTGCACGAACACTGCACTTAAACAGTTGCATGTTAAGAATACCATAGGTGGCAAGGAGGCAAGAAGAAGATCTGAAGCCTCATGGAAGAACGACTCTCATAAAAAACAAAACAAAAAAAACCGAAAGAGAGAAGACACACATCAAAGTCCGGCAGGAATTACACTGCCCGTCTGATCTCCCTGCAGTTTCCCCCCCTCGCGCTCCCTTTATAACTCTCTGACTCTGGCCCCGTTCATTCTCTGCTCTTCGTTACCGGCCGGTGCCCTTCTCTGCATTTCAAACCAGGCAGAGAGGCCTGGCGAGGGCAGCCAGCCACACACACTCCTCACCAGGAATTTCCAGAAATTCGCTAGTGGTGTGATGTGGGACTGCCTCTGACCAGACCCATTAGACATTCCATCCTTCCTTATCCATCCCTCAAACCCTGACCCCCCCTTGATTTATCACCGACCGTCTCAGGTGGGTGGATCCATTCCATTTGTAATTTCGAGGAACATTTTCATTCTCTTTTTACTCTTGCAAGAATGGCCAGGGTGAGATAAAGCCCCGAACACACAATCACAGAAACACACACAAACACATACACACAATCACACACGCAC
>OLKM01001153.1:0-5000 GCA_900291075.1 Melanogrammus aeglefinus | reverse complement strand
ATAAAAACGATTTCCGTGTGTCTGTTGTTCCACTGCGTTTGTTTGTCTCCCCGAAGAGCCACGACCGGTTGGGAAACAGAGTTATAATTAGTATCCGGTAGTCGTTTCATTTTGTACCCTGACAAATTCCACAGCTCTCTCTGAGCTCTTTCATATGGGCCACTCACATGGTGCTGAAAGAGGGGGAGAAAAAGGAGGTAAAGATGACAAACATTTGATGACATTCTGCAAATTACAAGGCTTTGTATTTTCTATTCTGGGCATGAACTGCTGCATTCAGTCCGACAGAATCCTTTCTCGTAAAAGAGGGAGAAAAAGAGGAGGTAAAGATGACAAACATTTGATGACATTCTGCAAATTACAAGGCTTTGTATTTTCTATTCTGGGCATGAACTGCTGCATTCAGTCCGACAGAATCCTTTTCTTTCCTCTTTTTTTTTTTACTCTCTGAGTGAAAGAAAGAAATACCACAGTTCAAAGTATAGAGTGAAAAAAGAAAGGCAGTAATTAGAGCTGGAGATGTAGTGAGAGAAAGAAAGGGAGAGAGAGAGAGAGAGAGAGAGAGAGAGAGAGAGAGAGAGAGAGAGAGAGAGAGAGAGAGAGAGAGAGAGAGAGAGAGAGAGAGAGAGAGAGAGAGAGAGAGAGAGAGAGAGAGAGGGCCCAAACAAGAAACGCTCATCTGTTCATCTTTATTTGCCCATCACATGAGAGCCGGCCTCCGTTCTGCTTCCATTCCACAGGATATTTCAACACGTATCCCCATGATGGCTACGCGGCTAGCGGTAGCGGTATTAGGATTAATTCCTGAACAGTGTCTAGGAGGGGGCTCAGAAAACCCTCTCTGAAGCAAGCCCCTCGACAGACCTCAGCAACCATTTCAAAGGCATATCTCAGCGCTGAGCAGTAACTTGGACATGACCTCTGACAAACAACACTCGATGTTAGGCTGTAACTCAGTGTTAACAAAAAAAACAGTCATCAAACAGGGGCCTATAAACCTATCACAACGCTTGTAGCGTCGACCAACGACGTCAATGCCTTCAATGAAAGGGAAAAACATAAAAAGAAACACAAATAATAAAATAATCTACCAGACGCTCTCTCTGCTAATCCCTGATGTGTGTTGAACGTCACCAGCGCTGAGTTTCGTTCTTCCCTGCGCACGCGGTGATTTATCTCGCGCTGTTTCCAATAGACATGCGCCAGACGCGTCTGCCAAGAAAGTAGTATTCCGGACGGCCGCTGTCTCTTTATCTCGGCTCGCCTGCGTCAGACGCCGTGGAAACACACGCCGTTGAACTCCGCGTGTCTGTCTCGCGAACGGGGACGGCGATCTCGGGAACTCGCGCAGAGGAGTTGTATGGGGAAATATTTTACGTTAATGAGTTGTTTTTAGCAAAGCCTTTCCCGTTGGCACTTTGGGCTGTTACTGTAAATAAAGACAGAGGAGGCAGTTAATTATTCACTGCGAACAATTCAGCACGGCTTCTGATGTGTAGGCCTATTAGATGCTGGTGTGATATATTAGAAAAATATCCAGATGAAGTGATATTTCTATGCATGGTTTTCAGCATAGCTTTGATAACAGAGACCCCTGGTGTGAATTACTGCCGCTTTCCTCCGGCATTTGTTGAACAGATCAAAAGTTAGAGAGTTCGAAGGGGAGGTTGATATCTTCATTCAGGGCTTTGATCAGAGTCAAACTAATGTTTCCATGGCCTCTGCCATATGCTGCTTATGTGTCCATTCGGGCACGTTTGCATGTGCGCATTGCGCACACAAAACCATGCCCCCCCCCCCCCCCCCCCCCCAAACGCACACACACCACACACACACACAACACCACACACACACACACACACACACACACACACACACACACACACACACACACACACACACACACACACACACACACACACACACACACACCCTAATGCCTACATGCCCACATACTTCCCCGAGGCTCCTAGTCTTAAGTGGATATCAAAGGCCTCCATTTACAGTTATCTCTGCCTGTCCGGGCCACGGAAGCAATCAGTGGGGGTCAAAGGTCAGCTCTCTGGCCTAGGACAGAGGCAGGACGGGGCGACTTTTACTTCAAAGAAGAGAGTGATCCCTCTGACTGCTGTTGTCGTAGCAACCTTGGATGTCATAATCAGGACAGTAGGAGTGGAGAGAGGGCTGCAGAGCTGAGAGAGAGAGAGAGAGAGAGAGAGAGAGAGAGAGAGAGGAGAGAGAGAGAGAGAGGGAGAGAGAGAGAGAGAGAGAGAGAGAGAGCCAGAGAGAGAGAGAGGGGGGAGAGGGAGAGAGAGAGAGGAGAGAGAGAGGAGAGAGAGAGAGAGAGAGAAGAGAGGCCAGAAGAGAGAGGAGAGAGGAGGAGAAAGGGAGAGAAAGAGGGAGGGAGAGGAGGGAGAGGAGAGAAGAGAGAGAAGAGGGAGAGAGGGAGAGGAGAGGGAGAGGGAGAGAGGGAGGGAGGGAGAGGGAGGGAGAGAGAGAGAGAGAGGGAGAGGGAGAGGGAGAGGGAGAGGGAGAGGGAGAGGGACTACCTCTGAATAATTAGAGCCACCAAGATCAAAAGAACAAGCACAGGCTTGGTCTGCTTAACCTCTGTAGCGCAGACAGAGGAGAAAGAGAGAGAAAGAGAAAGAAATAAAGAGAGAGAAGGAGAGAGAGAGGGGGAGAGAGAGAGAGGGAGATTTTATTCCGTCCTGTTGTTGTTCTTCTGGATGGAGAAACCCAAAACCATGTCAAACATAATGGAAAATATTTGAGGTCTTCTTTTATTAACCAAGCACAGCTTTGATGTTTGTCGTCTTTATTTGTTTAAGCAGAAGAAAGGCACGGGCCAGTACGGCATGCAAGCGATCTGCTTCTGCACAGCAAACGCACAGAAAAAAAAGAGAGGGAGAGAGAGAGAGAGGGAGGGAGGGAGGGAGGGAGGGACGAATGATCTATCCTTCTGCATAATCAATTGGACATCATTATCGGCCTCTTTCAAGAGAGCCAAAATCAAAAGACCGGTAGGAGACGATGAAAGTGACAGCGTTTTGTCTGAGCCCAGGAACGACAGGACAGCACAAGGCTTACTGTCCCTGCCGGCGTCACAGACCCCTTTCTATACGTTCCTACCTGTATTTACGATTCAGGGGTTTTATCCATCAAATGCGCGGTAAAACAACAGGTATATCTTAACATGTGTATCCTGTACCACTGTCTATAGTTCTACTGGGGGAACGTGATGTTTATCCTCGTGTGTAAGTGTTGTTTATATTTCACTTTTAACATTTAAAGCATAACCTTAACATAAACGTATTAGTTTGCTTTTTTTTGGGGGGGAGTCTTTTTTCTAATGCTCTGGACTGCTCCGTAAGTTTGAGCAAACATCTTATGCCACATAAAGACTGTTTGAATTCGATCCACACTTTTTTGCTTAGTTTACTATAAAAAAACGAAAGAGCAAAGATTGCCATCCATTTCTCAACAGAGGAAATATGTATTGCTAAGTAAGCCAATTATGGTGTATTTGGTCACGGCCTCTTAACCATAACAAAACAGTTTTGTTATGCTAGGAATTACCCACACGGATACAATTTCACTCCCACCATGGGAAACGAAATAGATGGAGTGAACGTGAACGGAGCTGCAATACACCGCTGACGTCTTCGCAGTCCCTCACCGTCATCGCCAGAGCCGGGACCGAACACGAGAGGTACCTTACAGCAGGGTGGGTGGTGAAACACATTCGATTCCAAACATTAGGAATCACATCTCTCGCCACGCTTAAAACAATCCATAGAGGCGTCGTGGCGTTTCTTTTGAGCCAATGAGAGGTCAGCGGGAGAACACCCAGAAGAAAAGTGCGGTGCATTAAATCCAGGAAACCACGGTGGACTAATGTATGCATCGGCGTGCGAAATAAAGACCTTTACAGCTAGATGCTCTGCACTCGCTGGAGGCTGAGTGTGTGGGGATAGGGCAGGAGCCCGTGGAGACTCTCTTGCCTGTGGCAGAGAGCGGCCCAGGGTGTGGCCCCGGTCCTGGAAGTGTGTCAGCATTTTGTTTATTTGTTTTAAAAATGGGGGGGGGGGGGGGGGGGGGTCATAGGAGGGTCAGAGATAGGTAATATTCAGGCCCATCTCTCTCTCTCTCTCTCTCTCTCTCTCTCTCTCTCTCTCTCTCTCTCTCTCTCTCTCTCCTCTCCTCGCTCTCTCTCATCTTCTCCTCTCTCTCTCTCTCTCTCCCTCTCTCTCTCTCTCTCTCTCTCTCTCTCTCTCTCTCTCTCTCTCTCTCTCTCTCTCTCTCTCTCTTTATTGTCTCTCTCTTGCTTTGCCTCTCTCTCTCTCTCTCTTCTCGATCTACCTCTCTCTCTTCTCGATCTCCCTCTCTCTCTATACCTCTCTGCCCCCCCCACCCCTCTCTTACTGTCACTCTCTCTCTTAGCTTCATGATGAGATCATCTATGATTTTAATGGGCTACGTTGTGATTCTCAGGTGTGCAGGTTTTGTTACCACCTATCACCTACAGCAGAGGACTATATATGGGCGTGCCGCAGGGAGGTCAATTGAGGTCATCCATCACAAACAAATCTCGACCCTGTGATAGGCTGAGATGCTGATGTCTACTCTTACAGTTAACAGTCATACAATTTGGTTGGAAAACCTCTGTTTTTACCACCAGCACCAGTATGTTTGGGTTTATGAGATGATTTACAAGCACAGACAATGAAACATCCATACTTATTGACAGCCTGTAATAATAGCAATGAGTGATGAGCCTCGCTGGGCTGTTGGCCCGGCTGGAGGGGTCAAGATGGATTGGGCATCAGTGGGGAATCTCCGGGAACCGTGCATTAGCAGTCCCCATGAGAGAGCAGACATTTGATCTAGAGTCCAATTGGAAGTCTGTTTAATCTCATCCAAACCATACATGTTCACACAAACACACACCGCACACACACACACATACACATATATACACGCGCACACACACACACACA